>VXBJ01005271.1:160038-174369 GCA_013400055.1 Nycticryphes semicollaris
TCCTGGTGATCATCACCCCCCTCAGCAGGCGTTTAGCTTCTCCACCTGGAGGAAGGTCATGTGCTCAACCCTAACCAGAACGGATGAGTGAACCCAGACAGAGCTCCCACGGAAACATGCGGCTGTCCAGGTCACAGACTGCATGGAATGCCAGGACCTTTTACTGGTAACTGATGGTAGTTGTGAGACTGTATGAGATGTGAACAGGTCAATTCCTGGTGGCAGAACTCAAAGAGGAAGTTGAAAGGTTGAGGAGTGACAGGGAGAAAAGCAGCAAGGATCTAGGAGCCCCAGTAGGTGCCCCTCGTCAGGACGAAGGCAAACATAAAAGCGTAAGTGAAAAGAGTGAGCGGAAGCAGGTTCATGGTCGGAGCAGCAGGTGACATCCCACCTTACCCACCTTGTCCTGCAAAGTACCTCTAAGAAACAGATGTGAGGTTGTGGCTGAAAATGGCCAGTCAAGTAAGGAAGTAGGTAAGGAGCACCCTTTTACACAGCTGCTTCCTAAGTCAAAAAAGCTTATACCCTGGATCAACACCACACCCTCTAAATAAAAACGAAGGATTATAGTTGTTGGGGACTCCTTCCCCAGGGGGACAGAGGGCCCGATATGCCGGGTGGACCCTCCTCAGAGGGAAGTCTGCTGCCTTCCTGGAGCCCAGGTGAAGGACGTCACCAGGGAACTTCCTGGTCTAGTACAGTCCTCAGATTATTATCCATTATTGATATTCCATGTAGGTGCAGAGGAGACAGTGACTCGAAGCTCAAGAGCTATAAAGAGAGACTTCAGGGAGCTGGGAGGCTTGGTAAAGGAATCTGGGGTGCAGGTGGTTTTCATCACCCCCTCCAGTAGCAGGCAATGATGCTGGGAGGAGCAGACGGATTAAATCAGCCAGTGCACGGCTCCGTGGCTGGTGTCAGCACCATAACTTTGGGTAGTTTGACAGGGTTGGCCTATATGGCACCAGGCTTCTTGACAGGAAATGGAAGACGCCTCTCTCAAAAGGAACCCAGGAACCACAGATAAAACACCATAAAAGAAGGCCACCTGAAGAGCAACATGAAGGAAATGGATTCATCCCAGCTAATAAGTCAGCCCCATTGGACACCCAGCTGAAGTGCCTTTACACAAATGCACACAGCACGGGAAACAAGCAAGAGGAGTTAGAGATGTGCGCACACCTCCAGGGCTACGATCATATTGGCATCACAGAAACATGGTGGGATGGCTTTTATGGCTGGAGTGTTGGAATGGAGGGATATAGACTCTTCAGGAAGGACAGGTTGGGCAGACAGGGAAGGGGTGTTGCCCTCTATGTCAGTGACCAGCTGGAGTGTGTGGAGCTCAGCCTGGGCACAGGTGAAGACCTGATGGAAAGATGGGCTAGTGCAAATCACAGGAAGCCAAGTGCTGGTCCTGCACCTGGGATGTGGCAATCCCAAGCACAAATACAGGTTGGGCAGAGAATGGCTGGAGAGCAGCCCTGAGGAGAAGGACTTGGGTGTGATGGTGAATGAGAAGCTCAACATGAGCCAGTAATATGCACTGGCAGCCCAGAAAGCCAACCATGTCCTGGGCTGCGTCAAAAGAAGCGTGGCCAGCAGGTCATGGGCGGTGATTCTACCCCTCTACTCTGCGCTTGTGAGACCTCACCTGGAATATTGTGTCCAGCTCTGGAGTCTTCAACATAGAAAGGACACAGACCTGTTGGAAAGGGTCCAGCAGAGGGCCATGAAGATGATCGGAGGGGTGGAGCACCTCAGGAAGTTTGGGTTGTGCTGCTAGAATAACACAAAAATGAATTTAATGCTGAAAATTACCACAATGTCTAAAATGCTGCTTTTTTCAGGCAGTCCATTAAAGATGTCGACAGCTATTATCTGACTGAAAATAACAGACTTACAATTAACTAAGCATCCCAAAGTTCAGACTGTTAAGGAAAAATTGAAGACATTTTAACAGAAAAAGCTTGCTTTTCCTGAATCTTTAAAGGGCAAACAGTAAGGTGTCTGAACACCCACTGGATAGATTTTTACTTTTGGATGCCCCACACTAAACAATATATTACAGATGCTAATTCTATTTCAGTCTGTGCAAATATACGAGAGGAAGACTACTGTTTTATGAGCAAATGGAGCTCCAGCAATGCAGAGTTCCAAATATCTGACCAGAAAATGTTGACACTGGATTTGATTAACCACAAATACAGTAACACTCCAGGGCTAGGGGGGGGAAGAAGGGGGGGGAAACTGGGGAAAAACATTCACAAAAGACATCCATGAATCTCTCACAAACTGTCTGTCAAAGACAGCAAGTTTTCTACGTGCCAAAGGAGTTGTAAATCTATTGGACTCTCCTGGGTGCTCTGACATTCATGTAGAACATCGAAGACTCATCAGAGATCAGGGCCTTCAGTACTGGACTCTGTACTCCCAGTCAAGTCTTGAGATGTGGTTTTTGTAGGCATGGTAGGAAAACTAATTCAGTTTTGTTTTATCAAATTGCTGTTCACATCTACTTCTAGCCATTGCAGAACCCTCAGCTTCCTTCTTTCAGGCTTTCTACTTCATCCCTACAATATCTACCACCCCTTTAAGAAACCCATGCTGTACTGTGTAAAGGCTGTTTAAACATTGTTTGTTGACATAAAGGACCTAGGACCATAGAAATTCCTGATGGAGACACAGGCAGGAGGTAGTAGTGTTGAAATAGCCAAAAAAGTTGGTTTTTACCAAGGGAGTAAGACTTTAAAAGCATTACAGATTTGTAGTACCATACTGCAATGATTACACATAAGTAAGATGCTTGGGGATGCACATCTACCTTCTCACAATGTAGGAGGGCTTGTGACAGGCATTATCTCCGCAATCTGAGATTGCAGAGAGTTGGACACAAACTGTAAACCAAAAAACAGAAGCAGAAGTCTCTGCTTTCAAAGCAAGGTTGAAGAATGACAAGCAGAAGATATCTACTACATCCTTACTATATGACAGAGTGTGCCTCAGTGAAGTGCAGACACATCTACAGATGTATTAGCCACAATCTCTTTGGTACAGAGATTTCCTTTTCATGGGAGTGGAGCTCTTCACTGTCTTCTGTGAAATATTATATGAAGAAAGGTCCAGGGTAGATCATAAATTTTTTTTCATGAAACAGAAATCACAATGTGAAAGCCCACAGCTTCCTCAGGTGTCAAGTATTTGTTGTTAACAGAGACAACACCAAGCACTGTGCGGTAAAATTAGCTGTAATGTGAAATTGTATCCCTTAGAAATGGATATCTGGTAGTTTTAAGAAATAAGTCGTGCCATCTGTAAATTTTCAATTACTTATACTAGTGGCAAAATCATGTCAGACCTGTAAAAGTGAAAAGCCTTAATGTTTGGAATAAATCCTGGTTTATTCTCATGACTTACGAGTCATACATACAGGTAAGTAGACAGATTCTGAGATGGTATCTGAGAGTGTATCTGTAGCTTTCGTCAAAGTTAGGATGGTGAGATTTCCATGGGAATACACAAAGTCAGTGCCCTAATTCCACAAAGCCCTGACATACAGGCTCAAAACCAAATGAGTTTTGCACAGTGGAATGTGTACACATGCTTACATTTAGGTGTTATGTTGAATATAGGCTGAGATATTTTAGCTTATTGAAGACACCATATTTTTTTTTTATTTTAGCACATTACCACTAAGAACTTTATATAAACAGATACTTTAAACTTTTCAGTACATGGGTTATGCTTGTATATCTATCTAGATAGATAGATATTTTTCCCCTAAGTATGACCAGAATATGAAATACTGTCCTGTCAGGCTACATTCATAACTAATTTCTTCGGATTACCATAAAAATACTAATTGAAGGTGTTTCAATAGCAAAACTCAAGTGTTAAAATTCTAGATAGAAAATATCAAGAAACCATCATTATTCAATAAAAAATAGTGAAATATTGATCTTGAGGAGAATGTCAAAGCGTATGTATTAATGAAAACAAAACAACATAAACTGCTGACCAATAACAAGTAACAGTGACCTACATAAACAATTTGGTAATTATTGCAGGGAGCGCCACTGAAACAGACATCTGTAATGAGTATGTCCGTAGCATTTCACTGAATCTGAATATTTACTATCTTTGAATAACATTTTCAGTTTGCACCTAAAGATGATACATGTAAGTCTACAAATATAATTTAATTACTACCTCTGCACTTCCCATATTAGCTACATAGAAAAATGGAAAATCAGCATAGAAAATACATATGGATAGACTAATTTCATTGTACTTGCTGTTAACACCTGTAGGCTAGTTTCTCTGCTGATACAAATTGCTATTATTCCACGAATTTCAGAAGTAGGGGTTTTGCCAGCTGAGCAGTGAGCCTTGTTCTTTTTGTTTTGCTTTGTTTCAATAACCAGATGGAGGCAATTTAAAATTCTTAGAAAAATTATTAATACTGCATTATAACATATAACATCTAACATATATGAGCTCTTAAACTTAACTGTAAATTCAGGCATGAAAATAATTAAGATTTTAGACTCAGAATGAACTCACTAATTTTGGACATTGTAACAGTAGCCCTTTCAACATAAATTCCCTTTTCACCTCAGCCATTCAGAAGACTCCTTCATGTACATGTTTCCTACAACCTTTGTTGCCACAGCATGGTTTCCATTCCTCTCCAGCTGAAGTAAGAGTCAACGTCTGCATTGTACTGTGGCTGCGTTTTCCTCACAAGATACAAATTCTTGGATAAAGTAGGAAAAGCTCAAAACTATTCTCAATGGTGAGGGAGGAACTAATAACTCAAGGAACATGACATTTTTATTAAGCACCATGGTCTAAATTTCTTCAGGATCCAGCTTTAATAATTTGGTTGTACATTGCTCTGAAGGGATTAATATTATTTACTTATAAGCATGGCTTGGAGCAGGACTGCTAACACATCCTGTACTCTTTCATCAGCTCTGCATCCGATTTTGGCTACACATAATTCAGAAGAATCATCACAGAGTGATTTCCCAAGTATCTGTGTGCCTCCAAGCACACGCATGGGACAACTCTACCAAGCATAAAAAATGGCCTTTAATATCACAGCACACCTTTTGAGATGCTTCCCTAAACTAATTCAGAAAAGCAGATGAGCATTTCTGTCTGTTTGTTCAGAAAATTATAGCAAATTCTAAACTGTCATATATAAGAAGATCAAACTGAGACAGTATGTATTAATCACTGCTGTCCATATAGATTTTACTTTATTCTCCATGATTTGTTAAATATGTGATAATATTCCTGACTGTTCACTGTTGATAGTCAGAGAATGGTAGACTTTTAAGAAAATGGCACAGTTGTAACACTTCTAAATAGTGCACTAAGAGAGAAATAATATATTCAAATGTAAGTGTTCTTAATGTGTCATTTGATAAGACTAATCTTATTTAAGTTATAATCATTTCAAAATGCCATATAGAAATAACTAATTTTAAAGGTACATCAGCTTCAAACTGTTAAAGAATCTTTTAACATAGAATCATAGAATGGTCCAGGCTGGAAGGAACCTCTAGGGTTATCTAGTCCAACCTCCCTGTAGTCAGCAGGGACACCCCCAACTAAACCAGGTTGCCCAGGGCGTTGTTGAGCCTCACCTTGAATATCTCCAGGGAGGGGGCCTCAACCACCTTCCCGGGTATATAATATATATATAGAACCTATTCCTAATATCCAGCCTAAATCTGCTCTTCTCCAGCTTGAAGCCATTGCCCCTCGTCCGGTCACTGCAGGCCTTTGTAAACAGACCCTCCCCAGTCTTCCTGTAGGCCCCTTTCAGGTACTGGAAGGCTGCTATTAGGTGTCCCTGCAGCCTCCTCTTCTCCAGGCTGAACAACCCCAACTCCTTCAGCCTGTCCTCGTAGCAAAGGTGCTCCAACCCCCTGATCATCTTTGTGGCCCTCCTCTGGACCCACTACATCAGATCCGTGTCCTTCCTATATTGAGGGCTACAGACCTGCACACAGGACTCATAACATCCACAGTTATGAACAACCAAATAAAGCAATATTTCTCCTTATTTTAATTTATTTACATTTTGTTTGATTATCAGAAGGATTCATGCCTACTGGAGTTCAACAACGGGTTTAAGAATACACACTTCTATCCTTACACACTTTTTGGACTTACAATAAGTGACTGATCTCCTGTTGCCCATGGGAATTCAAAACGGAACTTTATTTTTAAATGACATAATAAAGACTAAAAATATTTCCCCTCTGGTTGAGTGTTTGACAGTTTGTGTAACTTCACAATCACAAAATCTAAATACACATATGCTGTAACAGCACACACAAAAAAAACCAAACCAAAAAAACCCAAGAAAACAAAACAAAACAAAACAAAAAAACCAACCAAAAAAAAAAAACCAACACCAACCAGACACCAAATCCATTTGTAGTAGCACAGGATTTCAGTATCCCCTTTTACAGTTAAACAAGTGTTCCTTCAAGATTTTCCCTTGAACAACAAGTTAAGTATATGACAGGAAGAAAGAGAGTGTAGACAGGACTCAAGCTTGCCATAAGGATAAGTAAAAGAGTACATAAATAAGACAACAGGGAGATATCAAAATGTTCCCTCATACAAAAAGGGGAGAGGAATAGAAAGTTCTCCTGAGTAAATAACTGTCTCAAGCATTAGAAGAAGGAAGTAGCTGGTCTCAGCCAAGAATGAGGAAATCAGCTGTGGTTGATTAGAAAACAATTGCCTCATTTACATGAACTCAATGTACTGCAGAGAGTCACTCTGGTGATTAACTGTTTTGGGTCCACCACTGATCATAAAAAGGGTTTCCTTGACACACGATAAGCTAGACAAATATATTTTAGAGATTATAATTTTGTGGAATTTTCCATATTAGATGGCCAGAAATGCAAGAGATATTGTCAGGTCAAAAATAATGGCTGGTGACAATCCCTGCTATTGTATATTTACACTGGAGACACACCCAGAGCAGCCTCCCTCAGGGCTGCAGCCAGACACTGCAGTAGGTGCTTTACAAATAAAGGCCATGGCTGCTACCTGAGCAAATCAGGTACCAGAGGTCAGAGTACTTCATGATGTTACAAATAAATAGGTCGCTATGCAGTTAGAACACCGAAGCAATATGTTAATGCTCACTGCGTAGAAAACAGGGGAAAAAATAGCATGATAGCCCTCCAGATTTAGTACAGCCATTAAAGTAGCTAGTTCTAGTTCGTTTATGAACCATTTTGAGATGGACATGAAGGTGAAAATACTTGATTTGGTTTGAGCTAATACGAGAGTTTCACCACCCAAAAGGTAAGATCCTGCTTTTCGTCCTACCCTTTCATTCCCACGCACAGGTGCTTCACCACTAACACTTTGCACTGAGGCCCAGTTCACATCCCCATGTACGTGTGCTCACACACGCACACAAGCATGAAAGGCTGATTGAACTCACGAGTCTGACACGACAGAAAATTATTTGCACATTTCTTCTGGGGCAGCAGAGAAATATTCTGTCTTACGGTAATGATGTCCTACTAGATTACTAATTTGGACTGAGCCATATCATTTAATTTCATCCCAAAGGTGTAGTTCAGTCAGACACTCACTTCACTGAAATTATTTGGAATAAAAAAGAAAAAACCTCCAAAAAGTAGATTTTTTAAGCCATACCATTTCAGTGATCTAGTTTACAATGTTTCCTAAAAATGTAATATTGGCAGAACTGAGGAGGCAGCCAATTTGAACTGGAAACAAGCCATCAAGGGAAGGAGACAGAGTGTCTTAAATTGGCTTTCTTGGGAAAACCAGTGCCTGGCAAGCCTGCACCTTTAGCATCCGTGTATTTTCAGACAGTACAGAGCTCAGTTATTTTACTGGTGGCATACCTCAGTGCCCTTTAATTACCCATTTTTGCAAAGTAAACTTTACTTGTGACTTCTTTTTTCCAACATTGCTTACTCTATGAGTTTGCACAGAATGGTCGAGCCAACATAACATCGTTCTGTTACCTGAAGTGGCAGTCTTGCCTCCTTCCTTCCCTTCCTCCTGCCTTGTACCAGCTACAGCACTGGTGTGAGCCCTGTGAGAGGTACTTCAGCTCCCACCAAATCACAGAAAACTATTGCATTTTTTTTTCTGGATTAGTTTCCTCTGGTTTAGTGAGTAGAACTGGCCTATAGCAGGATCAGACAAACTCAACAGCCAGCATCAGGGAAGCAACAGGTATGTGTGGCCAGGAGATGGGGCAAATGGTACTGACCATTCAGCAGTGACAAGCCACTAAACCAGTTCAACCACAGACTAAGAAAAACAAAGCCTCACCCTGACTGAAGATAATAACCAATGGCTCGGTTACTGTTGGCTGTACTCTTTGGCCCAACAGCTGAATTTGGCAGTTTGTCAAAGAAAATCTTGTAGCCCTCAATATATTCTGGGTATAAATAAGGTATAATCAAGGAAGAACTGCAGTTCTCCGTCGGAGAAGCCCACCTTTTGGCAAGGAAATCAATACTCCTGAACCATGCCAGGCAGTAGTAGTGGGGAACAGAATTTGGAACACTTTTGGTAATAAGTGTGATGATACAGGTAAGAATGTGCTTTTTGAACTAAGATGAGTACATAGGACTTTATCAGATGCAGATTTCTCTCCCTTCCCTTCTGTCCCCTCACTGAACTGTTTATCATCTCTAACTGCCTTCTAGGGCACACAAACCTCCTCTCACACCAAAAGTGTGGTGGCTCAGTTCTCTTTGGGTCCTTTCCTAGGAAAAAGCAGCAACGCTCCTGGCCATGCAGAAGGGAGGGTGACCATTTCCACTAAAGGAAGACAACCACAGAGATAAGACCGATCCAAACCTGTGAGGAAGCCACAGGAAAAGGGAACAGAGAAAAAGCAATAGAGCAGGGGCAGAGACACAGTTACGCTCAGAGCCAGATGGTGCAGACTGTGACAGAACACAGCAAACTCTAGTGCCACAGATACAATCCTGGCATTGCAGGAACTAATAACTGCACCGTGTACATTTAGAATTACAGTATTAAGGTGTATCACTATATGCTGTAACCACCCACTGCTAATAGCAAGGAACCTTCAGTTGTTTTTTTGTCAAGCATGAAAAAGGGATCCATTATTGTTTGGATTCTGTTTGAAGGTTGTGGGGTGATAATGGCCACAGGAAATAAAACAAACACAGCTATTGCCATCTTAACACCTGCAGTTTCCCTTCCATTACAGCGTGACTCCTCTAAGCATAAAGAATCGACTTGTTTGAATTGTACCCTCCAGGTATTTCTCTAAATACAAGATGATTTTACATGAGCTGTATCCTGGATTTTCCTTAAGTAAAGGGATCAAGCAAGTCTTAGTCTTGTTAAATTTTGTTATGGATCCAGATGAAAATTAAGCCAGAAGCATAACTGACTGTTGTGATACAGCAACTTGCTATATGAGACTGCAGCAAGAGGGTACAGCCAGCAGCCCAGAATGCAGGGGAGCCTGCAAGTAGAAAGGGAATTGATCAGACAAGTATTTTGCAGACCTATTCAAATATTTTATTTCATGTAGTCTTCTAGAAAAGCCAAATGTAGCCTCAGAGGGATTTATTTGCTTTTAAGGACATCGTTTCCTCGGGTCTATTTGAAGAAAAGTGGATGTAAAGCACTTGTGAACGAATGCTGGAGAGCTCTGAGTGCTCCAGGCACTCGGCGGTGCATGGAGTACTGCCACCTTTTGGCCATTTTCTGAAAAGAAAAACCCACCAAACTTTTCCTTATTTTTTAAAACCTCACTACTGTGAAACACTGTTTCTTTTTCCATAAAGTCCTTCTCTCTTGGAAATTCTCTCTCCCTTCTTTTAACTGAGAGGTTTGGAGAGATATTACATATCTCTTGTTGTACTTGATGATCTTAAAGGTCTCTTCCAATAAAAACGATTCTATGATTCTGTTCTGTGACTTGATTACTGGCTCATTTTCTTGGTTTTTACAATGTTGAGAAGGCTTTGTGTTTGACTAATGTGAAATAAAACATATTGTTACAGTTTTATTCAGACTCACAACAATGCTACTATACACGACTGCAATCTTTAGATACTGCTGTCCTGGATAGAGTTATTAAAGATGTCCTTCTTTAAAATAAGTGTCACTAATAGTAATAACCGATAACCCTGCTCTAAACCACAAGACTGGAAACCAATATCCTAAGAAATTGACAACTTTTGGTATGATACAAAAATCCACCGACATCCATTCACTCCAGCAGATATTTATGCAAGGGATTGTTTTTCTGTTGTAAAAGAAGAGCCACATCTTACGTTCCTGTGAAGTCAACAGGAAGTTTATATGAAAAGATCTGTGTTGAAACTTTTCAGATTGCACTTGCTACTTCCCTGCATGAATTACTGAATTTCACTTAACTTCCTTTCCACGGGTAAGATTTACACACAATTCTTTTTCTAGGGAGAAGAGAAAAATGCCAATTGTGAAAATTTCCAAAGGTCCTACTCCTTGGACTAACAGAAATAGGAGCTGAAGAAGAACAGATGATACCTTGTGCTGTCAGGCAACACGAGAGTAAACTAGAATATTTACTTTTATGAGTTTAAATCATAAAGTATTCAAAGTGAGCATTTCGTCTCAGGGGTTACAACCTTTTTAGCAGGGCCTAAAGGGCACAGGACAAGGGGTAATGGTTTCAAAGAGAGTAGGTTCAGACTAGATATAGGAAGAATTTTTTTACCAGGGTGGTGAAACATTGCCACGGATTTCCCAGGGAGGTGGTAGATGCCCCATCCCTGGAGATATTTAAGGTCAGGCTGACCTGGGCTCTAGGCGATGTGCTCTAGTTGAAGATGTCCCTGCTCATTGCAGGGTGTTGGACTGGACTTTAACTAGATGGTCTTTAAAGGTCCCTTCCAACCCAAATCATCCTATGATATCATGACTCTTGATGACACTTGAGGGGAGGAAAGAAGCAGGGGAGGAAACGGGGGATTTTCAGACATGTAAGAAGCAAACTTGGGCTCTTTAAATATCTGCTCTTTCTCCTGCATGTGGTTATGATCTTACATCCCTTCGGCCAGAAAGAGCCTGGTCATGTGAGGTATAGGGTACAGGGCACTTTTTTAGTTTAGTGACAAACACTTTTGCAAAATTGTTCTCTTTCCTCAGAGGGTAAAAGGCCAGGGATTACTTTGACTGCTGCATTAGACCCTTACGGTTACATTTTCAAAGCTATGCTTGTGTTGGAAACACAAATCCTGTTATTGTTACAGGATTAGTGCACATAACTTTCCAAATGCTGCTTTGAAAATGGAGGCAAGAAATATTATTTGTGTGTACTTTCTGGAATTAATGTAGGCTCTGATTATTGGCCAGTCTTACAACAGCACTGTTACATACACGTCTTTTGATGTACTATCTATAGACACTCATTCAGACCTGCCTGGATTTCTTTAGTAGTTGGACATTTATTTAAATAAGAAGGAATAATAAGACAACCTAGCTCCTCTTTTGCTGCAGAATAATATAATTTGTCTTGACTCTGCTAACACTTTTTCTTTCAATTTCAACAACCTTAAAATTAATAATGTAATCTTTGTTTTGGTTAATTCTACTAGAAACTTCAAACCTGCACTGCAGTGATGGAATCAACCTGCTGCTGGCATTGCCAATTCCCCAGTTCCCTGAGCCTTGTTAAACTTTTTCTCCCATTTGGAATTAAACCAGGTTTAGAATCTTAATATATTTTACAATTGCCTCAGGTGAGAACTAGCTTTCTCCTTCAGTTACTGTACAGCGTCTATTGTAATCAATGTTAAGTTCTAACCATAAACACTTAAAATTGTCCTCTGCTTTTATATCAACTTTTAAATGAGAATGGGCCTTCTAACCACGGTTTTAACCACTAAAATAATTAATAACCCTCTTGACAAGGAAATGGAGGAAAAGAAAGCATGTATCTTGTAATGGAGAGAACATCTAGTTTCAGTACCTTGATTACACTGAGGCATGACATATATTGCCTATCCAGCACTACCAAATCTAAAGCAGCTCCAGCATCTCTAGTTTGAGAAATTTAGAAAGCCTAGAATTTGGGTACCACAGAAGTAAGCACTTTCAGGATTATACTTTTGGCCTTAGGTGCTTAATTTTGCATTTGGTGTACTACAGGCTTATACACTTGTCCTGGTTTGGGTTTTATTCCTGACGTGGTCATTATCTTTTTTTCTGTTTAGACAATAAAGCAGCAAACTAGCTGCTGTTGGCTTCCTGTCTAGCAGCAGAGTAAGAGGGGCCTCCTCAGGAGAGTACTTCAGTTACCTGTGATGAATTCACCCTCTGAATTGTCCCCTGTATGATAGAAGCCTCTTTCTCCCAACAATTACAGAGGATCCTAGGAAGGCTAATCACTTAACTCTGCTAACACTATTTCTTGCATTTTTTTCAATTGTCTCTTAGGAGTAAAGGAAAAAAAAAAGGAAAAAAGGCACTTGCCTTGGAGTGCCTTGAACGAGGCTGTGTGAAAAGCCCCCCAGTTACAATAATATGTCCCTTGGGTGGGTAACCCAGCAACATCCGGTTTTTATAAAAGCAAGTAAATTCTGGTAGTCATCTTCTCTGATACTGTCATGCTTACATCTTATACAGAGCTGACATGCACTCAATATAAAACACTACTAATCCCAGAAGCCACATTTCAACTATTTCAAGACGAAATCTATAGCTGACCCTAGCTTTCATCTTTCTCTTTTGTCAAAATTTTCTAGGATTTAAATATAATCCAACTAGAAAGAACAGAGATTATTTCTTCGGTAAGTAATGATAATTTCTCTTGTGTTGGTGCAGTATGAATACAGACAGCATCCAAAAGTCTTACAGCCACTAGTGTAATAAAGTTCTTTTTTGGTGTGATTAAACATCAAATAGTTTTAAAGAACCCATTTATAAAATTTGAATTTCAAATGCTTATTTCACTGCTGAAAATCTTGTATTATATTCAGACAGCTGATCTATAAATCCTCCCAATCCTTAAACTGCATTGGCCAAAGTACTATCATTTAATAGATAAGGATAGTGACTACCTCATTTAAAATGAATCCTAGTAGATGACAGGCAGGGGAGGGAATATTTTCTAGTGTGACATGAGCCAGAAATAGTTACCTAAAGGAAATAACATTGAGGGGTAGTAGATATTAAACAGGGAAAATGCCTGTGTGATGATGACTGTGAAGGAGGCCATTCAGAGCTTCTACACAAGCAATATTTCTTACATAGTCTTGGCCACACTCCAAGGCTATATACTCGCACATACATAAAAATGTATAAAATATATACACTCCATCCTGGTACATAATTTAAAACGTAAATTACACGTCCTTATATATATATTAATCTAACAGTTGCAGTCCACTTACTATGAAATTCCACTGTTACATGTTACAAGGAACAATATTATTTTACTATATTGTTTAAATACATTTAGTCTTGTGATGTATAGAAAACTGATGGTGTAAATCTGGATCTTATGTCTCATTTGGCAAGAATGAGACATTTCTAAGGGTTTGAATCCTCTGTGGACAATGTAATAACTCAGTTCCAATGCTTGCAAGTTATATACATGCCTAAGTTCCTGCACACAAAATAAAAAAATCAATGGGAATATTCACATGACTGGATTTTAAGCATATCCATAGAGTTGGGAGAACAACAGTCTTAGTACGTCTGTGGACAGAAGTAGTTTTATGACAAAGTGGAGAAGAAGGGTCTGTAACAACTAGACACGTTCTCCATAGAACCTGGAATAAAATCAACAGCCTTGACCAGATGCTTCAAAGTGCTACTGAAGTATAAATAATAGTAGACTTCAAGATTGCTTCAGTCTGGTATTTAATTGTTTAACATTTCACATTCTCTATGTTTGCAGTTGATTTTCACTCAAAAAAAAAAAAAAGGCAGAAGTAAAAGAGAAAACACACTATGTATTTTTTAGGTAAGTAAAACCTTTTGGAGATGAAGGTATTTTAAAACCGCTGTTTCTCTTTTAGCTCTAGTGCATAACAGAACAAGTTTGCAACAACTTATGAATATACATAAACACTTTATGGCTGCCTACCTGTATAAATGCCATGATCAACACATGGATGTGTTGGGATGGAATCCCAGTGTGTTTTGCACCCAAACCATAGAATCACAGAACCATAGAATGGTTTGGGTTAGAAGGCACCTTAAAGATCATCGAGTTCCAGCCCCCCTGCCACGGGCAGGGACCCCTCCCACTAGACCAGGTTGCTCAAAGACCCT
>VXBJ01005271.1:174537-275905 GCA_013400055.1 Nycticryphes semicollaris
TGCAGCCCAGAATGCAGTTGGCTTTCTGGGCTGCCAGTGCATATTGCCAACTCAGGTTAAGCTTCTCATACACCAACACCCCCAAGTCTTCCCCTCAAGGCTGATGTCAATCCATTCTCTGCCCAGCTTATATTTGTGCTTGGGATTGCCATGACCCATGTACAGGACGACCTTGCACTTGGCTTGGTTGAACTTCATGAGATTCACTCAGGCCCATCTCTCAAGCCTGTCCAGGTCCCTCTGGATGGCAGCCCTTCCCTCCAGCACATTGATCACACCACACCGCTTGGTGTCATCGGCAAACTTGCTGAAGATGCACTCCATCCCACTGTTCCATGTCTCTGACAAAGATGTTAAACATCACTGGAGACAGTACTGACCCCTGAGGAACACCACTCGTCACTGGCTTCCATTGGATATTGAACCATTGACCCTAACCGTTTGAGTGCAATAATCCAGCCAATTCCTTATGCACTAAGTGGTCCATCTATCAAACTTGTATCTTCCCAATTCAGAGACAAGGATGTCATGCGGGACAGTGTCAAAATGCTTGCAACAAGTCCAGGTAGATGATGCCAGTTGCTCTTCCCTTATCCACCAGTGTGAAAGCTGTCATCGATCACCTCCTTATTTTCCATGTGCCTTGTCATAGTTTGTAGGAGGATCTGCTCCATGATCTTGTTGGGCATAGGTGAGACTGACCAGCCTGTAGTTGCCTGAGATTTCCTTTTTTTCCTTTTTAAAAATGGGGGTTATATTTCCCCCTTTTCCAGTTGGTGGGAACTTCACCAGACTGACATAACTTCTCAAGTATGATAGAGCCTGCCCTAACAAAGGGCTCTTTCAAGTGTGTGACAGCAATCATAGAAGAGAAGGGAATGGAGTCAGATATATAAGAACAGTTTTGCTCTCAACAAGGTGGAATCACCCTCTCTGGGCTGTTTCTGTGGAGTATACCAATGCTAAATAAAGGAGAGCCTGTGCAGGGTACGTAAAGCCCCACCTGCATGTCATCAACCACACTTTTGAGAGAAACTTATTTTACAACTGCAAGTCAGAGGGAATGGAGAAGGGCAAAGGACAATATATTTCTGTAGAGCAAAAATTGAAGTCTTCAGACTTTCTTAAGTAAAAGCTTGAAGGTTATTTTTTTCCTTTATTAAAAAAAAAAAAACAACCAAACCTTCAACCAGACTTCAATAATACAAAGCAAAAAAGAAAAACCACAGGAGTGAATACAGGAAAATGAGGGTTATTTCTATCACACTAAACTGAAGCGCCTTGAGTGATGTGACATATTCTTCCAGTGCACAGCTAAGGCAGGAATAAAAAGCTGAGTTCAAATTCAGTCTGGAAACAAGAAAAAATGCTTTCAGGTACATTTTGGTTTTGTCCAGAACAGTTTGGTTGGCATTTAAAGATGTGGGGTACCTGCTGTCAACTGTTCGGCTGCATTTCAGCCCAGAGTGCAGCAATAAGGTCAAGAGAAGTTTAGAATTTATTAGAGAGAAAAGATTGCTGCTGTGGGACCTCTCTGGCATCGAGCCCTGGAGAGCAAAAAGCAGCCCCTCCATAACTGCTGGTCTACACAATCTCCATTGTTCTCTCAGGTTTCACAGCTGCAAAGGTTGCTTCCTCTTCCAGAAAGCAAGAGCTCTCCTCCCTGCAAAGCTGCACAGCAGCTCCATGACAGGAAGGATTTTTCTCTTTCTGTCTAGTTTTGGGGGAGTGGTGGTAGCGCTGACCTTGTATGCTCTTCACTGCTCGTATCACCCTGCTCCAGAATCAATTAACTTGGCTTCTGTGACCCAGTGGGTCTCAGGTGGCTGTGGCTTGATAAGGTATTTCCTCTCTGTGTGCCAGTTGTGATAAAAAGTACTTAAAGGATGCACTTCCTAAATTAATCTTTCTTTATTTAATCTAAAACCAGCTTTTGCCTCATACATAGGAGTTTGAAGACAGTCCAAGAATATAGGAACTACATTCTCTAAAGCCCTGTTTAATTAGCTGTGTTCCTCGGAGTCACTCTTGCTAGTTCCTGTCTAAGAGGATCCTTCATCTAACAGTTTCCTTTAATGGAGGGAGTTGTGGCTGAAGTTTCTCAAACGTTGTAGTAACTTGATCCCTTTCTACACTAGAATTCCCCCAAACCTCCTAGCAGGAATCACACGCAATTCCCAGCTGATGACAGTCTGAAAGGCGGGATACTTGTGGCATAAGGAAACTACAGTTTGAACAAATCTCGGGAGTTTAAAGACGGATATATCCACGCTATAAAACGGGAGCTGCAGAGCTGGTCTCCTAACACCCTGCTGTGGCGTAGTGCCATCTCGTGGACACCAGCGGTCTCTAGCAGGAAGCAGAGGAGGCAAAGAAGGTGGAAAGGAGAGAGAGAGGTCATTTCAGAAAAGGAACTAAATCCCGTTTCGTCTGCGATGTTCCTGCTGTAGTAGAGCATTCTGAGTGACTTATAGGAATCTGATTACTTAATTACCATTGCATGTGTTTATCCTTGAGTGCCTTCAGGGTCTTTTCAAGCAATACGTACATCAAATCTGGGTGTGACCGCTCCAGAAAGTTCAAACGTAAAACTAAGATTTGGCCCAAAATCTGAAGTTCAATCATAAGTTACTGTAAGTAACAAAGGCAGTAAAAAAAAAAAAAAATCAAGCCCAAAATAAAAGAGATTTAAGAAGTTAATATAGTCCCTCCATATAATTGCTATTGTTTAGTAATATTTGTGCATAATTTTTCATATTAAATGCAGTTAAAATAATTAATTTATCCACAAAACACCTCTATGAGCTATGTACCAGAAAAATCTAGAAAAAAATTTATCTTTTTTACTTCACAACTTTGGTGGTCTGAAAAAATGACAATAATTCATTGGTTTTCTTCTGATGAAGTGATTTCATATTATTTCCCAATGATCCTGCTCCACTCCAAAGGTAAATGAAACAATCTCGATTTATAATAATTTAAAATCACAGACTTTCATTGGAAAGCTAATCTGTCATGCTCCTGAATTCCCACTTTGGCTGTGCAGAGGTATTATTTTGTCAGTCCTGTAAGCTTTTAGTTACTATACTTCCTAAAATAAATGCATTGCTAATCAGCAACTACTCAAAGAGCATCCAGTCTGAATCTAAACTTTGCAATAAAGTAATAATATTTTTTATTTTTTTTAATCCAGATTAAGAGCTACTTTGTTGTCCTGGGCATATCACAATCTCCTTCACTGCTTTGCTTAAATTTTCCTCTGATATGACTAGAAACTCTTTTAGTAAAGGAAATTTATCTGCCCTTATTAGATCAAGATTTGGCAGCAAAAATATTATAGTCTGTCATATCAGATGACACCAGGGCTTAAAACTTTTCACATTCCTTTAGTTACACATTCTAGCAGAGCTCTGCACAAATTATCACAGCTGAATTTTTTAAAAGCCTCATTTTTGCTTTTTGCCTAATACTGAATGAGCACAAAGAGCTCTGGTATTTTATTTTGTTGGAAAAACTCAGTTGTTTTTAGAGTAGAAAAAAATTAACTTGGCTTCCTTCCATCATGGATGTACGAGTTGCAATAAAATTAATTTTCTTAAGAGAAGTGCCCCCACTTCTATAAAATGCAGGAAATTTAGGCATTCAAACCAACAAATTTAACAGACTGACACCTAGGCTGCCAGTAGATGACAAAAAAAGGAGAGGATCTAATATATGCCACCCATTAGCAGTTAGGGGCCTATCCTCATTTGGGATTCTCAGCTACTGGCTGTCTTCTAGAGAGATGCAGATGCTCTGCTCTAGGGAATAGCTCCTATTACTGTGTTTGGAGGGCAGGGAAGCACATAGAAAGTCCTTACATGTCTTGTTCCTACCTGTCTTTTGCATAGATGGATCTAGACCCAGTTGCCATAAAAATTAAAATAAAATCACAAACTCACAGTCCTTCACAAAATATTTCCAAGACTTCTTAATCTACTAATACAGTTTAATTTCCAGCTGGTTTTGTGGACATTCCTTATAAACAAATTAAGTTCTTTCATTTCTGACAAAAATACAGACTTTAGAAGATTTTTTCTTTAAAATGGAAAGACGTGCTTGTCAGACATGGTAAGATTTAAAAATGCTACTCCAATCTTAGAATATATAGCTGACATTGTCAGAATGTTTTATGATGTGATCTTGCTTTCCTACTTCCAGCTAAGATTAATAAAGTCCTCACCTCCCCTTTGGCCTCCAGATCTTATTCCAGCAGGAAATCACACCTCAAGTAAGTGATCCTGCCAGATACTTCATAGATTCTCATTAACAGTGAAATTGGCAGGCGTGTTCCATCACAGATCTTCCCCAATGCATTGAAATGGAAGAGGTAAAAAAAACCAGGTATGTTCATCTACACATGTAAGTATTGTCTGTTGCTATAATTACTATCCTTTATTTCTAGACAACACACATGTAAGAATTTGGCTTACCCTGAAGTTTTTAGGGATTGATTTTTCTATGCTTATTCCTGTATTACTGCAGCCGAATAACTTAAATAATTTCATTAAGACCTATATTTTAAAATATCATCCTAATACAGATGATTAAATGCTTTATACAAATCAGTTCCCGAGACTGTTGCACTGTACAGTACAATGTAGTACAACGTACCATACACTTCTCTGAAATGCATCTAATTCCAGAAATATTAACATAATTAACGTAATGTTTATAAAAAGCAATCTAGTGGAGGGAAAAAAACACAAGTGGGGTAAACCAGAAATATTTTACCAGAGATGAGGCAAAGTGCTTGAAGTACTTTTTTAACCAGTTCTCTTCTATTCAGGGATTGGACTGTCAATTGTAAGCAGAGTATGAAAATGCAGCCACGTGTTTAATAAACTTTTTGTATTACTCTAGAAAGTGATATAAAGTCTGTATTTGTGTAGGGTTTTTTTTCCCTTTTCAAACAGTAACTTTTCCAGGATAGAACTGATTTATTGTTCTATACTGCAAGTTATTAGTCTAGATTTCCAAGGGGAAAGGACTGGTATTTTTGCCTTCAAGATTGCTCTATGAAAACACCTGTATTTAGAATAGGAAATTTTATAGAGCTATGAGATATCATCCAGGGTATAAATGGAAGTTTTAAGAGTTATATCCCATCTGAGGCTGAAATTAATATATTCTAAACTTCTTTTTCGCTCTTGCACACATGGAATATGTTTAATATAATTCTCAATGCCTGTAGACCTCTTTAAAGCCAAACTGAGATAAATTTACTGTCAGAAGAAGGAATTGTGTATTCACACAGGAGTAATTACTTTTAGCCTTATTCCACATTTTAGCCTGAAACTTAGTGAGCATTTTTGTTGCCACCACAGAGAATCTCACATGAAGAAAACACCTCTAATTGTAATCCCATAACCTCTAATTTACTTTTATCTTAACTCTAACTGTTACTATGATTACACTATAAAAAGAACTGCTGGAAGATCAATTGTGAATGGCAACAGTAAAATAAACTTCTTTTACTTCACTTCATACACTACTGCAACATAGACGAGATTTGATCAACTAGCCTAAGTTCAGCAAAAGATGTGGGTATCTGGATAGCAACCAGCACTATATAGTGTGTTTTCTCAAGCCAAATTTAGTACTAAGTAGCAGTGTCCAATGTAAGGCCTCAGTCACACTCCCACAAGACTTTTGTCAGGCAAATGCCCTAGAGGTCCAAGAGGTTGGCTAGAGTCTTTAAGATTCCAACACAACAGAGCCACATAGCCACTCCTACACTTCCACACACACCTAGAAATCACTGCTGAGCCATAGTACACCTCATTTTTGCCAAGGCAACATATTTTAGTTACAGTATAACAAATTATTCTGTGGTTTTATAGAGCTTTACAAAGGATAGGGAAGGATGGTGATGCAGAATAATCACGTCCTCCTAATAGTAGTTGTCCTAATCTGATTTTTAAGATCTGAGATAAGAAAATGTTATGGGATTTTGGCAGGTTTTTCTGTTACTTAAAATAAGTATTTGCAGATAAGATACACCTGGGTTTTTAGCAATATTACAAAGGTAATTCTGCCTAGAGGTCTTCACGTTTTCCAGATTCCACCCACACTTAAATGTCAGATGTTCTTCTGACTAGCTTTTGAGCCAGGCAGACAGTGCCTTTTTGGTCTAGACCTTTAACCTCTGAAATGAATAATGCTGTTTACATGCTTAAAGCTCCTTCAGACTAAGTATAGTAAATATGCAACATCCTTCAACAGGATCACAAATTATTTCTTATGATTACTGTGCTGCACAATGTGAAAAAGAGATATTTCTGTAGAAACAAGGTTATTTTTTGCTGTGATTGACAGCTTTGGCTAACAGGACATGTTGTTATTTTGTCTTTTTCATTCATACCAGAACTCTTCCCCTTCTGGGTCAGAAGCAAATACAGTTGGACACTGTCACTCTGATTCTGCCAACAGATTTCGGAGTAATCTGCAGTGCAATTTGCAAAATATACCATTTTTTATTACTGCAGTTTATGGATTATTTTTCAGGAACAATTTAGTTCAATTTCTTTTTCCGAATGTCATTGACTGAGGTTATTCTTTTGTTACTACTAATTGTCGTTGTATGGAAATCTTAGATTCTTAGTCTTAAAAATTTTGTGTTCCGTTGCTGTGAAAATACATCATTCCATTATTCTTTCATGTATAATTTATATTAATTGGCTTCCTAACTTGTCTGCTTTAATCTGTACCCTACTAACATGCTTTTTGTTCTATACTTCAACTTATATACCAACAGCATGTTAAAGCCCAGGATTGTTCTATGTAATATCTAATTGCAACAGCATTACAACCAGGAACTGAAGTAAATTATATGGAATAAGCTCAGAATTCCTGTTTGAGCTACACCCATGAAACACAATTGCATGCATCTCTCTGAGGCAATGATAGAATAAGACATCTTGTAAATGTTTACAGTTACCATTTTAGTGTAAGTTTTATTTCTCTATTAAATACCATTGGGTTTCTCTTGCTATTTATAAAGGAGCTCTGCTTCACAAGGAATAGAAAAACACCAAAACCAAGCAGGACAGTAAATTCATCTCAGAGTTCTGCTGACATCAGAAACCACTCAAGCATTGCTCAAGAGACTCTTCATGTATTTATAACCCCGTAGTTCAGTTTCCTTCCATGTACTCTATACATGGGTGACCTACCAAATGTATTCATGACAGCCAATAAGGATCCCTTATATGCTGTCTGATGTTAGGACCCACGCTCCAATCAGGTTTGAAAAGTCACAGACAAAAGCATTCATCATGTAGCAAAAACTATAGGAGCTGCCTGCTAAATACTATGCATAAAAACCAAACTATTAAGAAGTGAGGCTGACAAGATAAAATTAACTTAAGAGTCACTTCAGAGATGAGAAGAACATTCAAGATATGCACAAACAGTGCTGGATTTGCTTTATTAATGTATCTCTTTGTTAATCGATTTCTGCTGAGCCCCAAGGCAGAGTTTTTGGGCCATGCACTCAGCCTTTCCTCAAAGCCAAGTGAAGGCTTCATTTAATGAGGGATGCTGCACAGTTGCTACTGGCTCAGGTGATCTTAAGTAATGTTATAGGAATGGTTACAGTAGCCTTGTGCTCCTCCCAGTGATTCCATGCAGGTCCTTTCTACTCTTTTTTTCATGAGTCTGAGTAGTTCCCGGGTTTTTTAGAGCACATTACCAGCAAGCATAAGTTTAAGTAGGGAGACTATCAAAGGTCAACACATTGGTCCTAACAGCTTTTTGGCAGCATAGAGAACATGAGGGAAGACACAGCACACTGTGACTACAGGGAAACCCATATGTTGAGTTCTTTGGCTAAGAGGAGTGAGCTGATGTGCCAGGGATGTTTCTGGCATGCATATTTGTATGAGTGTGCTCCATCAGCATTATATCCCACACTTACATAAAAGCAGAATTATTTGCTAATCTTATTCATACAATGGTTCCGTATTATTCATGCTGAATAAAAACTTGTTCTTATATGGGCTTGACAGAACAGTTTCTGTTTACACCTCTTCAAAGGTAAGCTACAGCTTACAGCAGGAATAAATAAAATGCCACTGGACCGTTTTGTACTTTGTTAGGAATAAGATTTTTCTAGTTTGTTCACTATATTGAAACACTGCTTATTTAAATGAATCCCACCACCTTCTAACTGCAATCAGCCCTCCTCCTTCAAAGCTAGCTTAGTTGCTTTGCATCTATTTGTGTCTAAGGGTTTCATTTAATGGCACAAACTTACACACACACACACAAAAATGAAAACATTAGGGTAAGGTGTATTTGGCATCTGGGTGCCAAAATTCCAACGTTTCAGTTCTGAAAATCCTGCTCCAACAAAGAACCTACTGAGGCTATTTTTTTTTCTTTTTATAAATTGTGGGGTTTATGCTGTGCAGAATGAAGTAGTGTTCACGGTAAGTGGGAGCTGGAATTACTGAGCCTTCACCACTCTTGATGTGCGCTCTGAAGCAAATCATTGCTCTCTTGGCCACACTTCCTTCAACTGTAAAATGAGCATATTGTAGTACCTTCCTCAGAGCAGGGATGGAAAAATAACCAGTAATGTAACCATGTAAAGTATTTTGTGATCCTTAACTGTACACTTCTAAAATTAGAAGGGTGATGGGACTGGTAGCCTTTGATGTACTAATTTAATTTTTTTTTTTACTACAGTAAAATTAGGAAACTGTCAGAGAAATTACCAGAACACGAAGATCAGTTGTTGTTTAATATTTCACTGAACATTTGTCAGTTATCGGTTTCTGGAAGCAGGATCATGGGAGAATGAACAGCTCTTAGGACTAGGCACCCAAAAGTCCTCCAGGTTTGTCAAGAGATTAATTCAAGAGGAACCCAAGAGCCTGCTACAGAGCTGTATACAGGCCAATGGCAGCAAGCACACCTCTAGGTACTGCCCCCAAACTGAAATAATTGAAAACCAGTTTATGACTCATGTATAATACACTGGCTCTTCAGTCTGGCCTTCGTTCATAAACAGATGGACTCTAAATATTCATTAAACAAATTTTTCATAACCAACTTGTAACCTCATAACCAAACACTAAATGGATAAACCTCTGTAAAAAGATAATTGAGACAGATCTCTGAGTGTAAGAAATACAGAACATAACATCATAAACCCTGACTAGACATTTTTAGGATGGTTTTAGAATTTGAAAGACACTATCAAATGACATAATGATACTAAATTAACCCAGTTTTGCAATTACATTTGACAATCCTTACTAAATTGTGCTCTATTATGCACAGGAGAAGATTTAAAAGACTAGGAGAGCTTGGTTTAGAAAGATGAAAGAAATTTTGTCCTAAGAAATATAAATGGCATATTTTTACATTTCTTTCTATTCATAAGGCAAGAACAAATGGACATTCATAATTATGACAGACTAACATATGCTTGTAATGTTTGTGTTGACTTGGAAATTGAATTCTATGACCATTATTTTGTCTGAAAAGCTTCTAATTTTGTTTCTTTGCTTTTGGATTTTTCCACTTTGAAGTAAATACCCATTGAATGGTAGAGTCTTTCAATTTAGCAAGAACACTATTAACAAGAAATATCCCCCCAAAATGGCAATGCAAATCATTCAGTTGGGTTCGCTCTAAAATAATGGACTGCCTGCAACACCAGAAAACTGTTTCCTCCTGTTTGCATTTGTTGTGAATGGGCAGAGTGGAGGTAGGCAATGGATCTCATGACTTCTAGGAATGCTAGAGACCTTTTGACAGAGAAACTAGAATCTGACAGATTTTCCCATTACAACCCATCAGCTGAGTACGGGATTAAGGGTGTACTGCAAAACCTGTTAAACTCTAAGAAGAATCCATGGGCTGAGAAGAGTTTGCTATGCAGGTTTTTATTAATCTTGCTTTCTTTAGCTAAAAAACTATGGCTGATTTGAAAATAATTTTCTAAATGTGTAAAATCCACAGTTTTATTTGTAGCCTCCCCATTGTAGGGGTTTATTAATCAGACACAGGACAGGTCATGATAAAATGCAGGGTCTTGCATTAACAGAATACCACATTATTAATATAGCCCAGACCACAAATGTAGAAGTTGACAGGGTCAAAAAGAAGGCTCTACTATAGCCTAGCAAAAATCTACTACATTTTGAATTCTTTTCCTATCTCCACTAAGGAGCTCAGAACAAATCAGAAACACATCCTGTTTATTCTGTGTCTTCTAGCTCATGAAGAATAATAAATCATGAGGGGGAAATAGTTTCCTATATATTTAATGGAACAAAAAACCCAAACCAGTATACTGGGCACCTATGGAAAGACTTGTAGCTGTTGTGATGTACTAAGAAGCTGAGTATTTTGGGGTCTGTTAAATGATACAGTCTTAACTGACACATAAATAATAAAATCCTAACATTGGCAAACACAGATGAAAGAAAATGATTAAGTGTTCCTCTGGTTGTGCTCAGAAGGACAGGAGATGGTTTGCCCCATCCCCTTCTTTATAGCCCTTCTTTACAGGGATGGTCAAGCATGTATTACAATAAACACCTAGCTCTAAGGAAACCTACATTATGTTCCAACTGATAATATGCTGAGTGTCACAGCTTACAGGGAAATGAGAGGAGCAGATTCAGTGCTTGTAAAGCACTCAGCTCTTTACCCTTCCAGAACAAAGTGAATCCACAAGATAGCAGCCAACTCTGTGAAGTGGGAACCATGTAAAAAGCTGCTAGAGTGGGGTCCAGAAACTAGTTGAACGCTTTCTGCATTGATTTATTTTTTTAGTTCATAATGCTCCTGAAAGTATAGTTTCATTGTGTTCCTTTGAAGCCATCTTATTTTAATTTAAAATCACACAGAGCCCAAATATAGGGCTATGTTTTCAGATCTGCAGAGGACTTAGGCTCCCAAGTAAGGTGCCACAAGTGGAATTAGGTATAAATTCATTGTTCCCCTACATTGAAAAAAAACCCCAAAAACTAAAATCAAAAAACAAACCAAGCAAACAAACAAAAACCCCAAACCAAACTAAAAAAAAAAAAAAGCAAAACAAATAAACAAAACAAAAAAAACCAAACAAAAAAAACCAACCAGCCATCAAAACAAATCCTGAAAGCAGAGTTCCTGTAGCAGAACAGGAGTTTAGAGTTTCATTTTATCCACAAAACACTGACATTCTCATTTTTATAGTAATCATGGCAGCAAGAAAAGAACGGAATATTTTAACTGTAGATGTTATGACTAAAAACAGATACCTTGTTGGTGAGACACTGCAGAAGTTTCAGGAGTTTACAACCACAGCAACCTCAGCAGTGGCAATTCTAAACTGCAAAGAAACAAAGATGTGAAATGTATAAAAACTTCCAAAGGAATATAAAGACAACTGTTGAGTCACAGTATGCAATGGTTACTATATGGTTACTTCAACATGTACAAAGTACATATACATGTGCCACGATGGGATCTTAGGCACACTTCTGACATTTTCTAGGGTAAAATTTATTTATGTAGATTGAAAAATAGAGCACTTAAAATTTAAGAAAAGCTAGATTTAGGCTTGTGCTAATAATGTCATTTTCTTTTTATGCTTTCCCAACCCATGCACTAACTGAAGCAGGGCACCCTTAGGCAAATAATAGGCTATCATGTAATTGTACACTGTATCACAATGTATTCACTCTAGAAAGCAAAATTAAAGATACATTTATTTTCATGGGAAGAAAAAAGAAGTAATGATGGTGAAGATTATAGAAGCCTGTATTTGTCAAGAACAGAGAATTAAAAGGCTTTTAGCAAATGGACTTTTTCTAACTGGTAAAATATCACATTGATATTCTATGCAGTTACAATTCCAGCTCTGGTAGCAATAATGGAAGTGATGTTAGAAGTAGGGCTCAAGGCACTGAGGCTCCAGTTGCTGTCATCACCAAGGGGAAGTGTTACATCTAATTGTAGATTCTCAAACGATCAGCTAGCCTGTCTGATGACCCATCAAGATTCAATACTGAACTGGAAATAGACTGTACATAAATTCTTCATGTGACTTATGGAACACACTGTTCAGATCTTGTCCTCTTTACATTCAGTTTTTGAATTACTTCTTGTAATATCTTATGTCATTTAACAAAGAACATATTTAATGATCTGAAGATGTGATTTCATACATGTTCACTTTAGTAGAAACACAAGCATGCTGAGATCTAAGGGGACAACTCTCACAAGGGCCTGTATTCACAATTACCTCAGTTGTCTCAGTTTCAGAATGAAAATAAGCTAATGGTTTTCACTCAGCAGGTTTCTTTTCCTCACTCTAGCAGGTAATTAATTTAAATACTAATAAATTATCAACTTTTATCTTGGTCCTGTTGCTGCAATAACAAATTCATTCTCAGTATTATTCAAAGGGTAAGATACAGACCTACTTACCACCAATGGCTGGGAGTATTACAGTTATACATTTTGGTTCATATTTATTTCTATTAATAATATTAACTATGGTACTCAATAAACTAAAGTGCATGAAATGAAATTCACCTTCTAAAATATGCAATTCCCATATGCAGCCACTGGATGGACTTATGGAGCCGGCGAATATTTCTTGATTGTAGATGCACAGTTAGGTGAGCAATTGGGAAGAACTTTCCCTTCTGGGCAGTAGGAGAAATTTCCTGTAGAAAAGGCCTGAGACTAAAAAGCAAGGTACAATTAGCCTCTCCTCTTCAATTGATCCCTATTTTTCAACACAATTAGTTTAAGAAAAACTAGGCCATGCAAATGTAACAAACAGAGAGATAAGAAAATTAGGTTGTATTAGAACATCCATGTCAGTTCCAAATGTAATTATTTAGCATTAAAGTTTTATGACAAAAGCACTAAAAATTGTATAGAAAAGAAGCTAGAGTTTTTTCAATAGCTCAGCAAACAGAAACAGATCATAGTTATTTAGACTTCTACTTAATTTTTACAATATACTACTTTTAAATGCTTGTATTCTTTAAGAATAAATTAGGAAATTATTTGCTTAAGCAATCTTACCTTTTTCTGGAATAGAAGCCACATAAAAGTTTTAATTATGCTGCATAGCAAGTATAAAACAAGCCCTTACTATTAAGTAAGAGTATGCATGAATATACATTTTTTATTTCCTTTCTTATTACAGCTGGCTGTTGCAATTAGCTCTGGGTATTTTGAGTGTATTATATTTAACTATACTACAACCACTTTAATTCACTTGTTTAGACCAGTTAGCATTTCAGTGTATACAGTAGTGATAAAACACACATGTCATTCCATATCCTGTGTTCTGCTGTTGTGTAGCTAAGAGAAGTAGTAGGTATCAGTTGTAGCAGGAAAACTCAGTAAATTCACCTCAAAGAAAGTCCAAGCAAATAGGGTTACTGCAGGGAGGATAAGTTGGGGAATGAAAGTAGATATGTATGAGCTTAGGAGAAAGAAGAGCTGTTGCACAAATCTCCCCATACCTGCTGTTCTAAATCTGTGGGCAGTGGCAGTGACTAGCACAGCCCCTTCACTCCCCCTCAGCAGATACACCAAGTTACAGGATCGAAATGTGGATTGCATGATTTTATCATTTTATTTGACTGCCATCACCCTACTCTGTCCCAGACAATTTAGAATGGCACGCAACTTAACTATAGCTGAGGTTGCTCTGCAAGCCTGAATTTTTTTTGTCATTGTACTGTGAAGGGCATATGCAGAGTCTGTGTAGTGAGTGAATGTCCTCTGACTCCTTATTTAATTGCATGGGATAGTCTTACTGGGTACCTATTATAGCCAGGATGAATTGAGATACAGTTTGAGCAGGGAAGGAAGGCTGGGTCAGGTTCAGTGCTATTGTATATTGCTTTAAGTCCTCTTCTGGATAAAAAAACATGAAAGGAGACTATAGATGTGTCTCAGCTAACAACCTCTTCCCCATTCTAATTCACTTCTTAACTAGGTACAACAGCAATTCTGTGGATAAAACAACACCTGCAGAAAAATCACTCTGGATCTCACCAATATTTTGCTGTTTTCTACCATAATCTGTAAACTCCTGTTAATTTTTAGAAAAGCAAGAAAAGCCTGAGATAGAGCCCAAACCAAATTAACTTAGCAGCCACACTTAAAGTTATACACATACTTCAACACCCTTCTAAGTCAGGAGCTGATATCCATGAATCAATTGCCTGTGATGATCACACAGACCATGGAGTAGGATGGAATGACACCTCTTACAATCATAATAATCGCGGTACCCATCACTGGACATGAAATGTGTGCAACGTGTCTCTGGCATGCCAGGGCTCCTGAATGCCATATGCTGTCCTGACCTCAAATGGGGGAATACCATCTGGCAAAGAAACCCTGCAGTTGGCACTGCAGACTGCAAGCTCCTCTCTCTCCCTCCCCGCTTCCCACCCTACCTCTGGCAATTAAGAAAAACAGTGATCTTGCAGGAATGAAGTCAGACTACAAGAATATTGAATGACTGAGTCAGAGACTAGGAATGGGGCTGGCAACTCTAGAGAGTGCCTGATATCTATCATTGCCTAAAAGCAAAATTGTGACAAATCAGGTTCTCCTTTACTACTCTCTAGGCAATGAGATCCCGTCCTGGTTCTCCCCACTACATACAGTGTCATGCCACAGGTGTGCATCTCCCTGCTAAATTCCTCCTAGAAAACATCATACCTCAGCCAAGAATGCTTCCCCCTGTGAAGCCCCTGAACACGACTTGCTATTCTTGGCTTGTTCTGACCTCCTTTAATATCCTGACCTTATTCTGGAACTAGGTGTGGGTCCCCTTTTGATCACACCAGGCCAACCAAACAGCAATTTTCTCATACCAGTGCTGATTTAGGAAGCCTCTGCTAAGCTGTTGCATTGGGAATCTTCAACCATTCAGAGATTAGGTCACAGACTTCCTTCCAGGGTAGGTGGCACCATGAGCTGCCAGCTCCAAGCTGGGACAGTAAACTGGGTGGGGCAGCATCCTAATATTACACAGGGCAATGTAGACAGAGCCTATGGAATTACTAGTACCACTAATCTCACCACCTACACAAGCAAATCAAATGAATCATCTACCTTACTGGTCTATCAAGCCTCAGACACACATATGATACTGGATATATAATGGTGGACTGGCTCACATGAATAGGATTTTTAAAGTGCTTCTAAATTACATGTTACAATCCAAGCTACTCAAAGACACATGCTCAGTTTGGGAGTGGTCCTCCTGCAAACAGAAAATCTAAGTAACTTACTATTCTAGATGAACCACTAAATATGAAACTGTGTATTCTTATGAACAGAATATTTGTCTGAAGTTCTAAAACCAAAGAATAGCAGGATAATCTCGTTAGTCTACCACTATGTCAAACTTTTCAATCTATTAGGAAATATGAAGTAAATATCTATACTGATAATGTTGCTTTTAATTAAAGCTTTGTCAGGCAATTAGTTGCTAGATCCACAAATGACATAGTTGGTGCAAAGCTCTGAATCTTTTCACTCACAGATTGTTTGGTAAATTGCTTTATTTGTGTTGGATGCACTACTAAAATCATTCAAATTAGTAACCAATCTGTTCCTGTTACTGTACACCTGAAAGTGTAATAGCAAATCTGTCCTGTTACAGCCAAATGACAAATATCAGAAAAAAATGTTGCCAAGACTGCCTGGTTTGTCTGTGTTAAGGCCTGTGGATTCCCACCTGTTCTGTGCAATGCCACTGCGTATATTATGTCGCAGCACAGGCTAAGCACAGCTTGGAACACTGCAAGTGTGGGTGACATATGACATTCAATCTGAATTCCCTTCACTTAATTAACACCATGTACTTTCTTTGACACACAAAAATTTTAGTAGCATATTCTTAAAATTTAGAAAATTGGCTTTGATTTCTTTTTGGGCATTCACGAGTGCCATTCTGAAAATTACAGTACTCACGTTGTTCAACCCTGACAGTTGAAATGTCTGAACCTCATGCCAAATTATTTTCTGCATATCCAAAGTGCTTGCATATACTCATGCCGATAGGTATTTCTTCTGACATTTCAGTGTTGATTTCAGATTAGCTTTTAAAAGGCATAAACTATCAATACGTGCTTCCGTGTGTTCGGTAACCTATTTCTGCTCAATTCCGAGTCTAATGTCTGATACTACATACATTGCCTTTGCTCATTTAAAGCAAATATCCATGCAAATATGAACGAAGAAGGAATTTGAAAGGAAAAATAATAATTTGCAATTCCTGAACAACAGATGAAAACATTGATAAACCTTCCATCCTGGAGAACACCTGCTTTTATTTATATGTAATCAAATTCCAAAGCCAGAAGTTGGCAACAACAGACTTCTCTCCCCACTAGCGAATGTGTATCCTGAGCTGACCAATTAAGTTCATAGGCATGCTCAACGAAGCAAGTCCCGATCCAGGGGTAATCCTACCCCTATTTTGCTAGTCTTCAATGCTTTAGGAATCTTTGTACTATGTCCCAGCTATCTGTGCTTGACTTTGATCCTCACTGCTGTATGATGAGGTATGTCTTTTTATGAATTGGTCTCTTATTTAAACTTAAGAAAATGAGATGTGAGATGTGAACATGTATTACACAGTGTACTTTTCACTTGGAAATGTGAGTCTCACACTGCTTACTAATGTGCAGATTGCATGCCACAAATCCACCCTCATCAGACATTAATTCCTTCCAAAGGAGTGGGTAGAACAATGCAGGGTATTAATTTCATGTACCAATATGCATGGGTATGTACCAAGATGCATACTAATTTCATGTACCAGAATTCATTTTCTTTATCCATGATTCAGAGCCTCTAAATGAGCTCAGAGCTAATGGTGACTCTGAAAATCATGGGAACATTTTCACGTGTACATTTGAGACAAAGGTTGATGGAAATGGATGCCACAATTACATAAAGATGTACATTCACGTGTGTGGTAATTTAAAAGGAATATAGTGGTTTAGAATAAATTATAAAACTTGTAGTACTATTAGTACGGAGAAGCATACTGTGGTCTTTTTTCATAGTATGTTGTTCTTGCATTAAGGACTTCAGTGATTCCTAAATATAGCCGTGTGTATAGCAGCACTACCTAGATAAACCGAAGTGGCAATGTCATTTAATCTAAAAATAGAAAAATGCTTCTCCCTAGAAACACCTACAGACTGTAACTGTGGTTTCATAAGCAGCTTAAGGCAATCTGCGTTTGCACAGTCCTGGAAAGCAGCAGCTGTTCTGTTCTGTCCTCTCCTCCACCTCTGGCTGTAAGTTTTTGCCCTTCCCTGGCCAGGGCACTGTGCCGTAAAACAACACCATGCCATCACATCGCCATTCAGTGCCCTAAACAAAGCTACCTTAGACCCGGCCAGCACAGAGAACACAGCAGCAAGCTCAGTGACAATTTGTACAGAGGTCTTAGGTTGCATTTATGTTAGATATTAATGAGATGTGAGTGAGTCTGGAACCCAGAGATCTGTTTTCATGCTTAAGCTTCTGACACATTAGATATCTGCATGCCTTAAAAGGAAATTAGTGAGTTGATCAGGAAGCTGCTTGAAGCCATTTTCTCATAAAGGACTTGCCTAGAGGAGGTCAAGAGACAAATCTCAGTGCAGGGCTGCAGGTGCTCTCTTCCATCTACTTGTGTGTCACCAAGGAGAATTTCCAGAAGGAAGACAGGACAGATCACTGTTCTCTGCTAACACAAGATAGCAAGGTAGAACACCTTGATGGTAACTCTCTGATTTCCCAAATGGTATTAGTCCTTGGTCAGAGGTGAGAAATCTGGCCAAATTCCTTCTTTGGTCAAGTGCACTTGAACACAGAGTTCTCCGAGATGTTCTCTGGTAATCCGGCTAACGTTTTACTCTTGGATAAAGGTTTGAGTAAAGTAAATGGTCAAGGACTTGTGGTTCTTAAAGTTATGCCACATGAAGAGAAAAGGGAATGTTAGGCTCATTGGGCAAGACAGGAAACATGACACTAACCCTTTAATGTCAACAGAAACAAAGAAAGAATACATCTTAATGACGTGACTGACCAATAATAGTTATGGGAAACACAGCTCTGCATCTGAATGTAAGTGGGGAAAAAAAGATTTAGCTCTCTTACATGTGAGCTGCTAATTACTGTCAATTAAAAACAAAACAAAAAACCCATCCCACAGATTTGTCTTATAAAACTTTAAGAGTCTGCTTTTTTCTTCATACTTCCAGATGGAACCTCTGTGTGTCACGCATTAATTTACTTTATCAAGCCTGCAGTTTCTCCTGCAAGGTAGTACTCACACAGAAGTCCCTACATCCATCTATGCAAGGTTATGTGAATAATGATGAACAATGAGGTGTAAATGTATCTTACATGACTCTATTTTCACTTTCTCAGCCAGAATGCCTCCAGGTCAAGTAGCAGAGATGCATGCCACAGCACCATCTGTCAGACTTTTTGAAAAGGTACAGACATATCACCGATCCTGTTTGGGGGTTCTTCTTTCCTGAACTGTACAGAAGACTAACGAGGATAGACAGCCATTTCTACTTCTTTCCCCTCTTTTGGGCTGCAATGATTGCCTTTCATTTTTAAGATGCTTCTAATAGTTAATACCAAGGAGCACAAAATATGTATTGCTGCCATAAAGACTGTAAACAATGAGACTTCCTGAAATCCTGTGTCATAGGCCTTCTAACATCTTTCCACATATCTTTAATCCTCTGCCTTAAAATCAGTTAAAGCAACCTGTAGATTATTTCCGATTGGACTGCCCTGCTAAACCAGTATCACTGCTGCTCTTCACCTGACAGTCTTTTTATGAGTTGCCAAGACAGGTCACCCAAATTCTCAGTTGAAAGAGCAGAAGAATCAGCTACCATCATCTCACGTTTCCACGGGAGCTCTCACATCAACACAGAACATCTCATTTACATGAATTCCCAAGTGCAAGAGGATACAGAAGAAAAGAACAAGTACGAGCCACAAACTCTGGTGATCACTAGATTTGTATTGAAAAGATAATAATAAACTGCCTGTTCTACTTAAAGACTGCATTCAATAACAGCTTTATTTCCTTTTGTTTTGGAGAACGAAGACCAGTTGAAATGTTGTTTCTAATTTACTGTCACACCATAGAATACCTTATTAAAAGATATTTAAATGAGGAGGCTAGGCTATATCAGCTGCACTTTGAAGCAGTTATAAAAAAGGAATTTCAGCTGCTGTAATGAGGTAACACCTGTATTCCTGGCTGTAAAATGTCTGGAGTTCAATCAGGCTTGAACTTTGCAGAGTATTTGCATACAGGGTCAGTTCTCAGTTCTCTGCTCTCCTGACAGACCAAGACAACGTGGATCGTCCCCCTTTGCAGTTAGAAGAACAGACTTTCCTTCTAAATAATTGCAGTTTTTCTACCTATCTTAACAAAATTAGCATTAATGGACAACTGAGGATTCTGCATTTGGTCACTGATTACAGCCACAAACTACTACCAAGCCTGGTGCAGTTTGGCTGGATTTAATGAGATAATTTGTGTATTTCAGAGTATCACGTATTAAATTTGGGCTTACAGGCAATCTATCAGGATAAGAGGAGAAAGACAGACAGAGAACACCCCAAATTTATCAAGTATGACTAAAGCACAAGGCAGAACACTGCAAATTGTTTACCGTATCTGAGAGATGTTTTACAGGTCTAAGTCTGAGAAAGAGGCTGCCGAGGGTGACCAGGTGGCTGCTGGCAGCTGGAAGTGCTACGGCACCCTAAGGACAGCTGAGAAGGTGTTGGCAATACTACAGCACCTTAGAACACACAGAAATGTTTTCTAAAATAATCTGGTTTACCTAGGCAGGAGGAAGTAAATTGAGCTGTTTTCTTCTGATTCTGTTGCTCTTATGAGGGCCTCATTCTGGTTTTTTCTCTTCTGTGATCTACTTCAGACTAGAGAAAGAAGGAGAAGTAATCAGCTATATGTGGGACTCCTGTAGTTAAGAAATATGCTATCTCCTGCAACACAGCTAAAAGTCATAGAAAATTTAGCTGAGATGTGAGATTTGATCATCCTAATAGCAAATATCTAAGTACCACTGAAGATACGCAGTACATAAATGGGATGGAATGGAATTACTACTGGAGCAGCAGAAGGGAGAAACACAGGTATAAATTAAGACAAACACAGCTATGTTGATGCATGGAGGATTGTAGTCTTGTCAGACCAGCAGATTATTTCCCCTCCCCACCCTATTTTGTATAAAGGGAGAAACAGAATTTACATACCCATGATAGTATATCTCCAACTGGAATTCTTTAAATTAGAAACATTTCTTATAGCAGAAATAGAACTCCTGCTTTTTCATAGGCAAGAATAAATTTTAAAAATCTTAAAAATTCTTGCACTGAACAACCTCTTTGTAAAAAAACATAAAATAGGCTTTTCTAAAATCAAAAGCAGAGTATGATGGGTCCCATAGTGAAAGTATTTAATTTAAAAACTCTAGCTCTGTTTCATTTTCCAAGTTTAATTATCAAAACTGCTAAGATCCTACTAGAAGGAACGGAACATTATTTTTCTTAATACTAGATCAAAATTTCTCTTCTAATACTCCTTTCCTTAAAAGAAAATGCTTTTTTCTCTTCTTCTGTGTACAGCCTTTAATTAGTCTGTTCAGACACAAGCAGTATTAGCTAGACTCTGTCACAATTACCTACATTTGGTAGCTAATTACTCCTTGAATAGTCTTAAAGCTACCAGCAATTTTAGTACAATTGGCAGCCTGGGGCCCCTAGGAGCTGTTCCAGCAACCGAGAATAGCTGGAACGAGAGGAGGGCCAGCCGTGACCCTTTCTCCTCAGCCACAACCTAACATACCTACTATGCCAAAGGCAAGAGCAACACAGAAATGACAATATTCCCAAGTGGCCAAATGTGCTCTCTTTACGGCCTTTTTAAACTAATGGAGTAGCATAAAGGGACTGTGGGGAAATGGAAAATAGGACCTTTTAAATGGTAAAGCGTTAGCAGGACTGCTAAGGATTTTTCAGTTTTGCAATGTTCCATTAAAACAATAGTGCAAAACATTTACATGGGATCAGATTCTGACACAAGACTCTTATTCTAGTGTAATTTTATTCACTGATGCTTTATATTGCAGTCATTTACATCACTGCAATATGAGTGTCAAGTGGATATAAAATGCTGACTTGATTTAGTAACAGATGTATTTTACACAGGTAGAAATTACTCCACGAGGGACACAGTGGAGAGCAGTGTCTGTGATTTCAGTAAAATTATTACTGCTGTACACTTTTGTGACATCAGCAGAAGACTAAAATTAACATTAAAATTTAAATGAGAACTTCAGTTTTAAATACGCTCTTAATTCAGACTCTGTTCCACAACTCCAAAGAGTGTTGCTTCACAAATTCAGCAGCACCAGGCTTGCAAAGAGCAAGGAATTCCTTCACAAGGTTATGAGGGATCCCGTTCTAAGTGTTTCTGTAGTTACATCCTCACTGTAGAATTAGCTCATTACCTCTGTTTTTCCTAATTCCTTCAATTTAGGCCAAAGAAAATACTAGTTATCCACTAGATTCCCAAAGAGAGCTGTCTCATCTTCCATTGCGCGACCATTTGATCTGGTGCAAGACAAGAGGTGCCAGCAGTCAATGTACACAAGTTTGGGGGAAGAACAGAAGTGGCTTTTTTCACTGGCTGCTCATTGTGACTCTGGATTAAGTGTACGCTAAAACTGCACCTCATTAGGTACCTCTCTGGAAACTTTTCTACTGAATTGTGGAGACCATGAGAACGGACAAAAGATGTTGCAAGGTTAGTAGGTATCCACAGCACAGAGTTGGCAACTATGTTCTTTTAATTTAACCTTTAGCTTATCACTGCTGCTGAGCAAACTGACACGAGTAAACTTACGGTCGTGTCAGTGTTGCTTAGGTTGACAGTGTTGCTTCGGTTGACTGTAAGAGGGACGCTGGAGTCTGAGCAGCAGCAGCAGCAGCAGCAGCAGCAGCAGCAGCAGCCTAGCTCAGCTGCCAGCAGCAACACCACAAATCTCTAAGTTTGAAGATACATCGCCTTTGCCAGCAATATCGACTTAAGGTACTTCCAACAATTTTTCCTTACTTCCCACCTGTCCTGTTCTCTTCACAGCCATGTGATTTTTATCAACCCAACTCTTTGTAAGGCCACACAGCAGTTCAGGCCCAGGGAGTTAAACAGGTATTAAAGAAAAAATCCGGGAGAAAAAAAAAAAAAGCATTGTTAGGCAGTTTAACCTGAATTAGTCTCACAGTTCAGCTCCCAAATGTACACATAAACAGCTGTGTTGGCACAGCTGGAAGGGTGCCAGGAACGGGCAGCTGGCAGTTGAGATGGGTTCTGGGAACACCTTAAAATAGGCTGCTGCTGGAAAAAGTGTGTATAGAACAATACCTTTACTGTGTGGATCTTGGCACTTTGTACCTGAATGTGCATTGGCCAGTTCCAGAGCTACGGCCTGTGACTTTATGTACTGCAATCAGTTGAAGCACCAGTAATCCTTTCCCAGAGTTTGTGAGGGAATTTCCCTGCTCTTCTGGGAGGAGAGCGAGGACTGGAGAAACAGCAGTGGTCTTAGCACTGGTTGCAAATTGCCAGCCTAAGGGAAAACAAAAGTAAAGCATATCAAATTTGGGTTCCGCTGAATTACACGTGCAAACCTTGACATCCTGACTAACTATAGCAAAAGATACTCCTCAGCTCAGTTTCTCAGAGAAAGCTATGTTAAGACGATGTCCAAAGCACTGCACAAAATCCTCTCTGGCTGCAAGTACCAGAAAGCTTCCCAAACTAACTCTATGGTCTCCTGACTTGCAATTTCTGAGACATCAGAGTCCAAGACTAGGAGACATGAGAGCAGATTCTGAAGAAGAGACAGAATTACTTCCTAAAAAGGTCCTGGTCATGGATCAGGTAGTAAAACAATCAGATTGTAGAATAGATAGAACAGATATCATAAAGGTAGTCAAGCATTGGAGCAGGTTGTCCAAGGGGGTCTATTGATTCTCCATTCTTGGAGATATGCAGAACTCAGCAGGACAAGGCCCTGATCCTCCTGAATTCAAATGACCCTGCTTTGAACTGAGGTTAGACCAAGTGACCTCCAGGATCCCTTGAAACTAAACTGTTCTGTAAGTCAGTGACCAGGGAGCACCATGTGCATTGTTCTGATGAGGCTTTAAGTGCAAAAGGCAACATGGTTTAAACTTGGCAACGCTCAGGCTTAATTCTAAACAACAGCCAAAGCAAACCACAGGCTATCCTTTTGTCGTGTATCCATTTCCCCAAGCTCTTTTTCTTTCTGTCTCAACCTTCTCCTTTCTTAAAATAGTTCATAAAGTCACAAAAAAAATTTCTTTTTTTAAAAACATGTAATTCACCACTTAAGTTTGTCATGTAAGCACCAGACAATACACGTGGTTGTGAGAAGCTCAGAGACTAGAAGCAAAACCTGAAAGGTGAAGAGTTACTGTTCAATTTTCAGCTTTTATAGTAGCAAAGAAGGTGGGGGGTATTTTTTTTTTTTTTTGAGCCTCTTTCCAGATTGTGGAGATCATATGTCTCTTCCCAGCTCTTATTTCATAAGCTTTCGAAATTAAGGAAATGTCCATAGCTCTGATACCGTTAGTAGTTTCATCTGAGCAGTGAGGGAAATAGGAGCTTGTTTGTGGCACAAGGCCATAATTAAGTGCAATTCATTGAGAGGGTTAAAGCCTTGGCATAGGTGTAAGGCCTTGATGTATGTTGCCAAAAAGGAAAAAAAATTAAAAAAAAATCTTTATTTTCAATAACATTATTATATTAATTTTCTGTAAGGCTGGAAGGCCCTATAGACCTATTCAGGAAACCAGAAAGTGGTTTTGTCATGCATTGGAGCCTTTCCAAGCAGTTTTTTGAGTTGGGGAATTTCTTTTTCTATCATCTGTGGGCAAACCCTGAGACAGGTGTGCCATTATCATTGCTGTGCAATGAGATTTAAACACACTGGGAGTTAACAGCATAACAATTATAATAATTGTATATAATTGTAAAATGTTTCTGTGCATTTTGCCTTACTGTTGCAATGTAAGGGGTTTGATTTTTAAAGATTTATATCTGAAAAAGGTTAATTAGGATTTTACTGATTAAAAACATGCATTGGTAAGGTTTTATAGACATTGCTGCATAATGATGAATTATTTCTTGTGTGATCAAAATATTCTTGCTCGTACACATTTTGATCATAAGGCATGTTCTCTGGAGGCTGATATGAGGCATGAGAGTGTAAAGAATGGTGGCTATTTCACTGCAGAAATGACCAGCAAATGAGCTGGCTCTTACAGGTCACCATTTGAAGCCACCCTGATTTTAACCATGTGTTGAGAATAGGCAGTTGCCTAGGTGGCTGAAGAGGGAACTTTGAATGAAAGAAGGAAAAAAGTTTGTGGTTTCTTGTCTTACTAATGTGAAAGAAACTGTCATTGGGAGCCTGTAAGGATGATAGTAACCTAAATAGAGTTAAGCAACATCATATTTACACCATGATAAGAGCAATGGTTCTTAACAAACTCTTCTCTGGTGACTCCTAGGTGTGCATACAGAGGTAGCAAACCTGGCTGTAAACTAGCATTTAAACATTTAATCCACCCAACTGTGACTTCAGGGTGGTAAACACAATCAGGATGTTTAGACAAGTGTAGAAGCTATGCACATGGTAACTGGGGGAATATAGAAAAAAAATCCTATGTAGGTACTGTTACATGAGTATTATAATCAAGTAACAGTATGAGATGAAATGAATGAGGATTTTAATTGTTAAAGGTTTACACAAATTTGCTATTATTTTATAAGAAATTGCACCAGGAGAAATCACACACCTTTCTTTTTACATCACTCCTGTTCCCACCTGGTTTACCACAAATTAACAGGCCCTATCATTCAAGGAGATAAGACCTTCCTTGTAGTATCTGAGCCACCCATACTCAGTAGTCTTCAGCAGCTTCTTTGCTTTAGGATTTGTGGTCATTCCTGAGTCTCAGAGCATCCAAAAGAGCCTATCTAAGAGAATGCCTCTATAATGTCTGCTGCTGAGTAGCTGGACCCATTCAGTGCCAAGTGCACTGTAATCACATATAGGGTGGCGGTTGTTTCTCTTGCAGGTGGAAGGCAAGTACACAAACTGCATTTTGGATTAAGTATCTCCGTATGTAGCAAACTGCTATGTATTATCAGAGCTTAACTTAGTATGATATTTAATCAACTTTATCTTGAAAGTGTTTTCTATTGACAAGCCACTATGAAGCATCACTTTTTGTAAAATTCAGCCCCAAAGTATGTTTTAAGCTCTCTCGCTTCTTGTTTACATTTAGTACGTGCATGTAATGTAATGTGTTTGCAGTTAAAAATGGTGCAGCCAGTGCAGATTACATTGGAATGGTCACCAGCCCAAGACTGTGTCTAGAGTAAATGGTGTGAGTGCTTTGTATGAACTGAATAGTGGTAAACTGCCAAGAGCCTCGGTTATGCCTCCACAGGAAACTGTATTAAAAATACCAGTCTCTCAGTACAAGCTGGCCCCATTCTGAGAACAAACATAAACTTTTAAGAGGTGGTAGTTACAGAAGAAATAGTAGTAGAAGAATGCTGAAGTTGCTTCAGCTGTGCCAAGAATGATTTTGGAAAGTTCGCTGAATGTATCAAAAGAAATGGAACAGCTCTTCTAAAGTGGAACTTCTGCATTTTCCAAAAGTGCTAGATTAGTAGAATTACAGCTCTCCAAACTCTTAACTAAGAGCTAATTCCTGCATAATAGGAATTAGCATCAATCTGGCAAGGGATGCTAAGAATAAGAAGGGCTTCTACAGGTATGTCAATCAGAAAAAGAAGGTTAAAGAAAGCATATACCCCATGACGAGCAAAAATGGCAAACTGGTAACAATAGATGAGGAGAAGGCTGAGCTTCTCAACAACTTTTTTGCCTCAGTCTTTACTGCCAATCCCTCTCCTCACAACTCCTGAGTTGAAAGACCAGGAGAAAACAAGGGCTATGAGACTGAAAAACTGGCCACAGTATGAGAAGACCAGGTTCAAGACCTTCTAAGGAATCTGAAGTCATGTAAGTTTGTGGTATCTTATTAAATCCAACCACAGGTCCTGAGGGAGCTGGTGGATGAAGCTGCCAAACCGCTTCCCATTATATTTGAAGAGTTGTGGCAGTTCACACTGACAGGAAAAGGGGAAACAAAACCCTCATTTTCAAAAAGGGAAAAAAGGAAGACCCGGGGCACTAGAGGCTGGTCAGTCTCACCTCCGTGCTCAGCAAGCTCATGGAGCAAATCCTCCTGGAATTGCTGCTAAGGCACATGGAAAATAAGGAGGCAATTGGTGATTGCCAGCATGGTTTCACAAAGGGCAAGTCATGCCTGACAAATCTGGTGGCCTTCTATGAATGTACTACAGCATTGGTAGACCATGGGAGAGAAACAGATGCCATCTTCCTGGACTTATGCAAAGTGTTTGACACTGTCCCACTTGAGATCCTTGTCTCTAAACTGGAGAGACACAGATTTGATAGATGATAGATAGATCAGGAACTGGCTAGATGGCTGCACTCAAAGGGATAGAGTCAACAGTTCAACGTCCAAGCGGAGACCAGTGACAAGTGGTGTTCCTCAGGGGTCAGTACTGGCTCCAGTGCTGTTCAACATCTTTGTTGGAGACATGGACAGTGGGATACAGTGCACTCTCAGCAAGTTTGCCAACAACACCAAGCTGTGTGGCACAGTCAACATGCTGGAGGGAAGGGCTGCCATCCAGAGGGACCTGGACAGGCTTGAGAGATGGGCCTGAGTGAACCTCATGAAGTTCAACCAAGCCAAGTGCAAGGTTGTCCTGTACATGGGTCATAGCAATCCCAGGCACAAATACAGTTTGTGCAGAGAATGGATTGAGAGCAGCCCTGAGGAGAAGGACTTGGGGGTGTTGGTGGATGAGAAGCTCAACCTGAGTTGGCAATGTGCACTGGTAGCCTAGAAAACCAAACACATCCTGGGCTGCATTGAAAGAAGCATGGCCAGCAGGCCAAAGTAGGTGATTCTGCCCCTCTGCTCTTGTGAGACCCCACCTGCAGTACTGTGTCCAGCTTTGGAATCCTCAGCACAGGAAGGATATGAATCTTTTGGATCAAGTCCAGAGGGCTGGAGCACCTCCCCTATGAAGACAGGCTGAGACAATTGTTGGGGGTTGTTCAGCCTGGGGAAGAGAAGGTTCCAGTGAGACCTTATAGCAGCCTTTCAATACCTAAAGGAGGTGTACTGGAAAGACCGGGAGCGACTCTTTATCAGGGAGCATAGTGAAAGGACAATGGTTTTAAGATGAAAGAGGAGAGACTTAGATTACATATCAGGAAGAAATTATTTACTGTGAGGGTGATGAGACACTGGAACAGGTTGCCCAGAGAAACTGTGGATATCCCTGCCCTGGAGGTGTTCAAGGCCAGGTTGGATGGGGATTTGAGCAACCTGGTCTAGTGGGAGCTGTCTCTGCTCATGGCAGAGGGGGCTGGAACTCAATGATCTTTAAGGTCCCTTCCAACATGAACCATTCTATGATTCTTTAATTCTATGAATTCTTACTGAACTTGGGGTATACGATTTTTACATTAGATGGGTATTAGAATTGAAGACTCCAATATTTAGGAGCTTTGTACCTGTAAAAGTTGTATTAGCATAACTCTGTCAGTTAGGAGATCATTTTTATTAACATTGTTATTACAGCATAATTGGTATGGATGTGGTCATGCAAGAACAAACCTGACTTAGAGTCCCCTGTAGATGCTGTGCTTTTCAAAAGTATTTCTGTACCCATATTACCGCATCTACTTCAGGATACTTTTTTCTACTATAACTTATTTCCTGGAAGGAAGGTACAGGTGTGTCTTACCTTGAGATTGTCAGGAATAATCCTTCTTTCAGTTCATCCCACACCACCATTCCCTTTTGCCAGGTCCACTGTAAGTTCTCAGCTCCATTTGTTTTCATACACTATATAGTTTGGAGGAGAAAAAAATATCAGTGACAGTGACAGCTTTCATAATCCTTGCTATTCTTCAGTTAAAGTAGTTCCTGGGCTAGTCCAATATGTACCCCCCAAAAATTGCTGTGCTAGCCTAGTGAAGACTGCAGTGCACGTGCAGAATTGAGTAGCCACGGCTGCCTGAACAATGTTAAGCAGTATCGCCACTGAATGTTGAATTACAGTCAGTTACAGTCCCTGAACAAAGACAGAAAATACTGCAGTGACAAAAGTAAATTCATAAATTCTAATGGAATTTAAATGGCAACTAACAAAATTCTAACAAAATTTTAAATATACTCAATCAATTTTATATCAAAGTTAGTAAAGCCTGCATACACCTACTGACAGATTTGACCCTTGACTTAGGAAATCTTAAAAATCATCTGGTTCACACTGTAATGTTCATGTTTACTATCTTCATCTCCAGTAACTAGTGTCATGACAATTCATCTTCAGAATGAAATGCCAAGGATCCATAATATGACACTGCAGCTGCATATTTAAAAGAACAAACACAGCAGGAAGCACAAAATCAAATCCTTTCTCTTCCATAATATGGACCCAAACCTAACCCCATAATTTCAAGAATTATGTTCCTAATTATCAATACAACTCATTTTTTCCCATCTAGTTATTTACATTTATACATAAGTCCACTTGAGATTTCTATACAAGTCATATTCTGAAACATTTCTGTATTTGCCTAGGGTGTAAAATATAATTTGAATTTGTGACTCTCTCCTTTCCCTCTGAGGAAAAAATTGTCAGTATTTACTGCTAATCAGATATAGACATGCTCTGACTTGAAAAAAGATTTGTCTAAGGACTATCTAGGGTTTACAGCATATTAGGGAGGTAGGCTATCATTCTGTGAGACGGTAAATAGCTTGAAGAAATAATTTTGTCCCAGGAAAGTTTCTATTAGATGAGATATTGTCTGTTTGTACCACTCTAACTTTATGCTGGATCAGGCATAATTTATCCTCCTGAACTGACAGAAAGCTGGCATAAAATCTGAATAAACCCTGTAGCATATGCTCTGGCTGATTCGATAAAAATGCAGTCGTGTGCTCACGCCAATACAGATCAAATTTTACTGCCAGGAAACCCTGCCTGCACAGATTTTATATTACTTAATGCAGAATCATAGCCTTATATTGCTTCATCGTTTCTGCATATTAATTGATTTTTAATTACTTTATTATGGGTACAAATAAAGAGTACAGGTTTATTTGAAATGTCCCTGAAAAATACTTGCATGGAGTGAATTTACAGTAGTATAATGGTTCTACAGATAGGGACAAAGATGATCTCCAGATAGTGCAAGTGTCTTTTATAACATGGGCATGCATGATTTTGTACCTTTATGGTCTAATCAGAAATTCATTTACTCAAGGCAAAAGAGGCTGCAACACCCCTCTGTAAAAAAGATGTTGGATTGCCAGTATATCTGCACCACTGGAGATACATATTCTATGACTCTGTGATCCTGTGAATGTCCATATGTTTGTGGTACTTCTCAAATTTTTGCAGCCACTAACAGCACTGGAACAGAGATAATGGCCTACTCTGATTTTCAACAGGAAGTAGTCCTGCACAAGCTCTTTGGTGCATCTGAATTTTCATGTGCACCTTGCACTATCTGCATAGCTGAATCCCTATTCAGCACTAATTACTAAAAGTACAGGGTTGCTATTATCACTGGAGGAAAAGTTTAGTCTCTAAAGACTACTTCTGCAAGTCTGCATTAAACATAGATTTTCAGTTGGAAAGTTCCCAAATCCTTATTTGTGTTAAAGACCTCTGTCTCTGACTCCCTCCAGGCTGTTTCTGTCTAATGGCCCTCCAGCTTCCAATTCTAATGAACTGATTATTAAATTATAATATTGTGTTGCTTCTTTGGAACTTTGATTTCCCATTTAGATTCAACATAGGCCTGGTCATTATTCAAAATGAAAAGGAAGAGATAGGGGTGCAAAGAGATAAAATATGGATACATACACACTAAGCCTGTTTTTCCAGTGTCTTGTGTTTTATTTAGTTGTACACACCCCTGCTAGGTGAGCACAAAACTCAGGTCAAGGGCTCCTGTTTTGATTTGTTAGTATTATACACTTACTTCCAAAGGTTTTAATAATGAAATTTGCAAGGTATTGTAGTGTAACTCTCTTGTTGCTACAGTTATCTAAAAATTTTCCAGGAACATATTGAGGAACGTATGTATTTAACAGCAGTGAGCTTTAAAAAATTTCAGTCCCTTCCCACTCAACCTCCCTCTCCTTGGTAGTGCAGGCTAGCTTGGCAGGCATGATTCTGCTCATATGATACAGTAGCAACCATGTGACTGAGCAGTGTAGCTGTACCTGACCCCCAACTGAGCAATGTTAGCATCATCTACCATATGTTTGGTGGTCTTTGTCTCTTCCAAGGAGAGGGACAGAAAACACAGGCACTGGAGTGTTTTGCTTACACTGCATTTTTGTTTTGTTTGGTGCTTTCTCTTTTTCTGGCAGTAGAGAATAAAGGTTCGCATCCTTATAATATATAAATAAAAGGTAAATTGGAATGAGATAACTAGTTAATATTACTATTCATTACCCTTCCAATGAGTGCCTTCTTTCCTCATTTTTTCTCATGCCATTAAGTTGTTGAGGTTTCTTTTCCCTTGTTCCTGTTGTACCTGCAGCAAGTCTTGCAATGGGGTGTTTCTCTTTTGCATCTCCATAGCAAAGTCATTGGGAATGAGATGCATTTGCCTGTGATCTGCAGCAATGGCTTTGCTCAGTCTCCTGCCTGACCCTTCCATACTCAGAGTATCTGCAAAATAAGAGAAAGAGAATTCATTAGTCAGAAATTCAAATGAAAAATTTTGCCGAATTTCTTTGTGAAAAGGCTCCTGTTTACAAATTTTAACACAATGACTATGCTGTCTTTCTAAGCAAGGACAAGCTCTTCTGTTCCAGTTGAGGATTTTCTTCAGCATTTCTTCTTACTATTCTTATTAACTAAACAAACTGAGCAAAATTCTGGCTGCGTAATAAGCTTCAAAACATTATTTATTAGAAAGAGGCAACTGATGAGTTGTTGATGTCATTGCTGCTACCTGATAAGTATAACCTGGCTGTATTCTGCAACTTCCGCCCCTTTCCTCATCAAAAATAGAAAAAAAAAATAGAAAAAGGGCAAAAGCTGAAAAACATGGACTTTGCCACAGAGGACTTCAGCAATTTACTCCTCACTATGAACACTTGCCAAAGAACAGGAGCTGCAGGTGTGCACAGTTTTTACACACTGCCCTCAAAAAAAACCAAAAAAAACCAAACCCAACAACAAAACACCCAAAACCAAAAGAGAGACTTACAAAGACAGACTGACTTTTGGTGACTTTGAACCATGACACATTTTTTCCAATTAAGAGGTCTACTATCAGTAGCCTAAGTTATGACTTAACTCTCAATTTCCCATTATGTGAGAATTACGTAATTATACAGATTATGACAACACACTAAAGAAAAGGCATCTAATTGTGTGAATGGTCACGTATACCTATTTGAAATCATTAGGTCACTACTATGACACACTTACTCTCAGTTGTGTATTTATCATTTTCCCCCCTCAATAATGATGTGGACTTTGGGATGGAAGAGAGGCAATAAACTCCTGCATATGCTGCTTAAATGGCTTTTGCCCTTAATAGAAGCCAATGTCTCTTGAAAAACCAACACCATAACAGATATGGCTCAAAAATGTATATTAGCTTGAAAAATTGTTTCTTTCACTTTGATCCTGCAGGGGCACCTGTGAATTCATTGCTGAAATCTCCTACAATAGCTAGTGATCATTTCTGAAATTAACTCAAAACTGAGGTGTGTAGTCTATTTCCCACCACTACTTATCAAACACAGGTCTGCTTCTATGGTCAGCTAGCATGAATCATGGGCTTGTCAAAACAGGGGTTCATTAGCTGTTTCTCTCAATAGTAGCCTGGAATAGTCCATTTAAAAAAAATTGTGATTTAAGACTCAATAGAATATAAAATGCCTCAAAGACGTAGTGGAACTGAGATGGAAAGGCAGTTAAGCAGGACAAAGAGACACAAGAATGTAGAACAGGAGGAATGCCAGTAGTTAGTAGCCTACTTCTGTTTGTGGTCTTTAACTCACAGACAGCTGTGCGGTGTATCAACACTAACAGAGAGAACAGCAGCTGAAGTAGACACCTGTGGACAGCCTAGCAGATGATGACTGTGGTGAACCAAGGAAATTACCATAGGAATTTCTAACATAAGTGTTATCAGGTTACAGAAAAAGAATGTACATGTAAACACAGCAGTATGTTATACAGATAATCCCAAAACTGAGTTAAAATGCATTAAAAAAAAAAAACAAAAAAAAAAACCAAAACAAACAAACAAAAACAAAACAAAACAAAAAAAAAACCAATAACTAAACTGAAATTGGGCTAAATCAGTATTAGTTTTAAACTAAATGAAATGTGTCTATGCTAGTGGTGTTTCCTATTCATGGGATTTAACTTTATCACTCCACAGATAAACATAAGCTAGTTACCTAAGCATTTGGTTTGCCAGTGTTATAGTAAGAAACACACAGTACAATTTTGCCCACTGTGCAAAAGGTCATACCTGTGTGGCTGAGAACTGAGTTGGAAAAATGGAAATACTGAAACTATCTGCAGCTGCATTAAGGAGTTCAAACTATTTTCTGACTTTAATTCTGCATTTACATACACTTTCATTATCTATAGTACCATACGCTCCCAGTGCTGAAGCAAGAATATACCTTCTTTCCTACACATAGCTATGCCCAAAGGGCTACCTGGATACTTCCTCTGCTATTTCACTACAGCCTAATTATTGCAATCCTGAAGTTACCTTTTGAAAACACAGCTGCACACATACAGTTGCAAACATCCCGAAGAAGTTGTTTTGTTAAAAATCGTCCTTTGCAAATGCATTGGTATATGTTTTTTGAAAATGTATCTCTAGGATACAAGTCACAGCATTAGACAGAGTAACTTTATCATGGATGAACAATGTTAGAGATTAACTAAATCTATTTCTGCAATATTATGACCAGGCACTTCGGATACCACACCATTTACAAATACTAAGAAAGAACAGTAGACTTTTTACCAATGAAAAATTGAACCCTGTACCAGCAACTATGGAGAATACTATCTCTGTCCTAGTCAAAACCAGCTCAATGGGTTGATATGAATTTCACTATATTATTCATACTATATTTTCAAATTTTTGAAAGACATTTCTGAATAATTTGTATGCATTCAGCATCCCTTCATTAAAAGACCCTGTGATATTATATTAAAAAACTTTGATAGTTCTACATGTAGCACTTAAAATAAATATGAAATAAAGGTGTTAGGAAATGTAAGCAGATACTGTTTTGAAATAAGACATCAAGCATTGCACTGACCTCAACAGTAAGCATTTACCAGCTGTATCAGCTTAAAATAAAATCATCAGTGCATCCCATACATTAAGCTAGATTTAAAAATAGCAAAATCAATGAAGCTGTTTTATTATTCCAAATTTACTGAGACATCCCTACATTCCTTCACACACAGTTCACCTGCTAATCTGTCCTGAACCCAGCCCGTTTTTCCATGCTAAGAAATGTTTCTTTAGTTTCAAAATCAATGGAACATAAATTTCAGCCATGATACTGGCCTGTAGCAGAGTTCAATTTCTGTTTGCAAAGTTGTGCTCTCATTGTGCTTTTCGCTGAGTTCAGTCTTCTTTCCAGAGACTTTAATAAGCAGTGTTTGAAAAGAAAAAGTGAAGAACATAACTCTGAGTTGAGACATTCACCTCCTAATGGAAAAGTCATCCAGAAGCATTTTACTTTACGGGGACAGAGTTTTTGTCTTGGTAAACCAAAGACAGGCAAGGAAGAAACACTTGAGAAAGTCATAGTGGTGAACCTCCTTTTCTGGCATTTCTGGCAGGTAAAGCTAACAACAAGGTAACAAAATTTGGCTGAAGTTGCAACTAGTCTGCCCCAAGACAGAAAGATATTTGCTCGTCATATCTAAGCTAGCAGATCTTGAGTGTCTGTCTTCTAATGACGGAGTTCCCGTACTGAAGGTGGATGCAGCTGCACTGGGGTCTTAACTTCCTTGGCACTGTGTACCTGGATTTGTCTGAGGTGTGTAATAACAAGGGGGCAACCCAGACAGTGTTTCTCCAGTTCATAACCCATGCGTTTTCAGTGCTTGCTTTCTGCTAGGTTTGGAAATGTTCTAATCCAAGTATACTTAGTATATTTAGTATTTGCATTGTACTATTTCTAAGGCATTTGTCTGTTTTCTAGTGTTCAAATTCTTTCAAGTAGATGTCTTCTAAAATTTCGTTTCCTTACAGTAGCCATGCTTGTTTCTGAAAAAAGTCCTTCCAGAACACCACGTTCACACAGTGGGAAACCACATGCTTTCAAAGAAATGTCTAGAATAATCTTGCCAGTCTGTATGAATTTAGAGATAAGATCTTGGTAGGCAGTTGAGTAAAAGTACATCATATCCCCTACTAGTTGTTTTTGTTTTCTGAATCTATCTTTAAATTATAAAAGGGGTTAATAAATCATGTTGTGGAAAACCTAAACTCACAGGAAAAGGAAATCCGGAGGTAAGAGTGCAACTCTGTCTTTTTCTGACCCACACCAAACTGTACCCAGACAATCCAAGCACATTATGATTCTGTAATAAAAACTGTTGTTAACCACAATCAAGCTGTGACTTGTTGAGATAAAAGGTCTTTCTTAATAGTTTACTTATACATATATTAAATAGTGACTGCTTGATTAAGAGGAATAGTAGTAGTATTTTAATTGCAGCTCTTTAACTGGCAAGAATTTCATCGTGTTTCCTCACAGAGGTAGTCATTACCAAACAGGCTCAGAGGGCAGATTAACCACCTAAGCATTACACAGGGCGCTGAAAATCCAGAGCTTTACACAAATGCTATCATTAATGTTATTTTCCACTGGGTTGAGTCTCTTGCACTGTCTACCAGCCTTTGTGAAAAACATTCAAGTTTTCCAACTTTTGTGACTGATTTACGTAATTGTGAATTATTCCTAAAACCGATGTTACCAGGCAGGGATGCTTCAGCAACACACAGCTACGTGGAATAACAATGTTTCTCAAGTCCAAAGTACTTCCCCGTATCACATTCCAACCCCAGAGAGGGCGGCAGAGCCCGGTTTACGTTCCTAGACCCAGTGACACATTTGTGAGAAGCTCTTCAGTACCACCTGATGAGACAGTCAGTTTTGTGTGGGAATGTGTTCACGGGATGGGAGGACCAGAAGGGCTAAATTCAGCCCAGGTCTTTGTCTTCTTGGCAGATGTGTCATCCTACTAAGACTCATCCACTCTCTTCTCCTCACATAACTGAGCAAACTCAGTCCTGAGCATGGGTTGTACTTAACATGATATACTAAAGCCATCTACGAGCTGCCACTGCTACGTTTCGCAGCACAAGGCATAGTTCTAGTGGATCAGCCTACTGTTAGCAATCACCCCTTTCTTTGACAGGAAGAAACAGGAGGGTATATTTACCCCGAGCTCACCAAGCACTCCCTTGAGCTACCTCCAAGGGTTTCCCTCCAAGACTGGCTGCTGTGTCACCTCAGGGGCACGCCTGCCTTCGCTCAAGCGGTCAGCAAAGCCACCTCCGCCACAGAGCTCCGGCCAGACGCGCCACTTGATTCGGCAGCCGCCGAAAGGGCGCTGCACCACGGTCGGCCTTCGACCTTTTTCCCAGCGGCAGAATAACGGATCTTAACGCCCTGAGGAGGCTGGTCGTCCTCTCGCCACCACACCGCCTCCTCCCCGCTCTCTTTTTACAGTGGCAGACGTCGGTGCCCGCTCGCTCCCGTGAGGTGGCGGCGGCGGCTGAGGCAGTTCCCTCCCCTTCTTTCTTCCCCCTTTCTCCCCCCTCACGCTCCCGCCAACGCCACCTGCACGCGCGCTAAGGGGGGAGCGCCGCGCAGGCGCACTGGCAGCGGCGGTGCTTCTCGCGAGCAGCGGTGCCCGTTGGGCTGGCGGGGCGTGTCTGCACCCTATTCGCCGGAGGCGGTGCCGCTTCGGCTGATGGCCAATGGGAAGCGGGTGAGGGGCGGGGCGCGGCGGCGTGTCCTGGGCGCGAGCTGGGCGGAGCCGTTGGGCGGGCAGGCGTCGGCCTGGCAGTGATGGCGGACGATGGGGACGGGAGGCTGAGGACTGAGGGGAACGGTGGCGGGCGAGGGGGCGGGGGCGTGGGGGAATCGCTGGTGGGCGGTGGGATGCTGCTGATCGTGGGGCTGCTAGCGCTGGGTCTGCTGGCGGCCTACCGGCTGTACCTACGCTGGGGGACGCGGAGCGGGCTGGGGGGCGCGGCCCGTCAGAGCCAGGCCGCCGCTCTGCCGCGGATGAAGCGGCGGGATTTCACCCTGGAACAACTGCGCGAGTTCGACGGGACACGCAACCCCCGCATCCTCCTGGCTGTCAACGGCAAAGTCTTCGACGTGACCAAAGGCAGCAAGTTCTACGGGCCCGGTGAGACGCCGGGGCCGGGGAGGGGTCCCGAGGCCGAGGTCGCTCTCCCGGCGGCGCTGGCGGGAGGCGGGGGCGGCGCTGGGAAGAGATGGCAGGGATCAGCAGCGGCGGGCGTGCCCTGCCGCCGGGGGCTCCGTGCTTGAAGGCGCCCCGGTGTCAACCCCGCCGGGGTGGGGTGGGGGGTTTCGGGAGGCCTCGCTGTCTTTCAGCGCCGACGGCCTCACTCGGGCCCCTGGGTTTATCTCGGGCGACCAGCACCGTGCTCGCTGTCCCCACGCCTGACAGAGCTGCAGGCTGCCTGTGGTGGATGTCAGATGGCAGACAGCCCTGCAAACCGCAACCCCTCACTAGGCCGGGGCGACCGGGGGCCTAACAGTGGTTTTAAATAGGTGGTGCAAAAGGAGTCTGGGTTGTGCTCAGACTTAGAGTTTTCCAGATGCCCAGTTTTGGATGTGTAGTGTTTAATTTTATTTGTTTTGGATTTTCTTCTGTCTTTTCTAGTAGGTTTCCCAAGCACAACTGCACAATGCTTCCTTCATTCTAGCTCTGGCAGTGCAGGAAAGAAAAAAACAGCTAGTTACTAATTTAGATGCAAATGCCATGCTGTATATGAATTTTAATTGGGATAGGGGCAAGCTTGGGGACTTGGGGACTGCTCTGTTGCTACCGTTGAGAAGAGTGCAGAAATCAACCCAATCTCTGACATAGACAGACACTGAATACAGCTCTTTGGAGAGGAAATGTGTATTTAAAAGGTTCAGAAAAGTATGCTTCAAAGGCAATGTCGTGATTCCATATTCACATCATAGATTGTGAAACTGCAGCATATTTTCTTGTAATAAACAGTGTTCTTAGTAATGAGGTGGATAAACTTACTAGTGAGCATTGTGTTCATATCTGATGCCAAAGGAAATGAGGATTATGATTGCTGATAATTTTCTTCCTTAAACAATGGTGGTTTGGAAAACTTGATCTAATCAAATTATGCAGGAGTTTTCATAGTAGGTATGGCAAGTGTTCTTGTATGAAGGGTGGAGGAGAGACAGGATACTTCCACCCCACAGGAAATAGTTCAGGCTAAGTTGTTATTATTATTTAATGATCTTAGGTTACAAAAAGAAAAATACAAACTGGCATGTTAGAGGTCTTTGATTCTTGCAGGGAAGTGACAAACACTTGTACTGTTGAACTGGGCTAGTGTTTTGTAACTTTTGTTACCCTCAAAGTTTGTGATGTCAGTTGCAGAAATTGAAACTGCCATGATTGAATCAAAATGCTTTTCTGACTAGGTACTGTCAAGGTTAACAATGCAAACTACCTTGCCATTCCTTATTTTGTTTATTGACTGGTAAAGCTGAGAAATGCAATCTGGTATACTGCAGCTTTGATGGCCCTTTATCGGGCCAGTTCTTTTGTCTCTCTCACTTCAGAGGTTTTTAGTCTGAGACCTATGAGCTGATAGAAAATGTGGGTAATACATATGCTACATGAAACTTAAAACACCAGTAAGCTGATGGATTGCTTCATAAATTACTCCATGAAATAATACTGAACCGTAATTTAAACATTCACTTTAACTCTTTTTTGTATCAAACATAAATTAAATTATAGGCTCTCCACTGTAGATACCATCGCTGGTTCCCGTCATCAACTTCTGGAGGTCTGTTATTGTGAGGAAGCTGAAGCTTGAAGTTCTAGGACATCAGTCTGCTTTTTTGATAATTGGCAGCAGCTGGCTTCCCTAAAACAGTGCTTCCAGCTCTTTCAGCTTTTTGTGGAGAGGGAAAAAGGCTTCCTCCCCACACACCCCCCACCACCATGGTGAAAGATTGCCTTTTTATAATAGAAGTGAAATCATCTTTGTCTGTCACATCTCTGTTACTTGGGACCATGCACATTAGGGTAGTGATGCTCAACCTTTGCATCATCAGTTGTGTGCTTTCTGTCAAACATGTTGGTTTTTGAATCATGCTTCCCTGTACAGATGCATGTCAGGGAATGTTTTCTTGCAACTGTTTTGTGGCTGAAAAGAAGAAAAAAAACTAGTAGATGATTTGCAGGCCTTAACAAATCTGAGAAGAGTTAGGTGGGAAAGTCTTCTACAGCTGGTTGAGACCTTTTCAGAAAGACTTCACTCAAGAGCAGCCAGATGTCCATAGCAGTTCTCTTGTTAATTTTATGCCTTATAGCTGGAGTATAGCAAGAGAAATGCAAAGCATACCAACAAAGCCAAATTCTGTTTAACAGAAGAAACAGTGGAGGGCACTAGCTATGCTGACATTGCAGGCTTGGACTGTGAGCCTTTTGTGCTTTCTTGAGGTACCGATTTGAAGTAGGCCTTCAGCTTTGAAGGTGGCAAAAAACATTGGTTGAGGGCTCACTATCAAGTCTTAAGTATGTCTTTACTGCTGGGTTAATGTTGAGTAATGTGTCTGTCTCAGAAGACTTCTGATGTCTTGAAATTAAGGTCTGTTCTGTTTTTTTTCTTTCAGTGAGGTTTGGATGCAAAGATGTTCCTTATTTTTCTACTTATAGCAGAAGGCTAAAAATGCACAGAATTGTCATCTAGTGTAGATTTTTGTCCAGCAGTTGAGATTCCATTAAAATTCCCACCAAGCCTCTGATTTTATTAGAAGCTCTTCTGGCTTTAAGCTGTCATCCGCTGAATCCTGTTATACTTTGGTCTGTTTCGTTGAAGAGCCCTCTACATACATATAGTTAAGATATTTTAAAAAAACCAACTGTTTGTTTTAGGCTGTTGAAGTAATTCTTTCAAACAGCCATGATCGAAAACTTCAGTTTCTTGAATGTTTAAATGGAGGTGTTTTCCAAAATTTTTTGGGTTGTCTCATGTTGTCTTTAAGCTTCTACAATTTATCTCTAATGCATTTTAGCTAGAGCAAGAAAAGGTTCTATCACACATTTTGACTGTCTGGGCCTCCAAAAATCACTTTGCTTACATTGAACTGTTTACTTAAAACTCTGTGCCCAGTTCCTTTCCAAAATGCTGCTTCCTGGGACAGTCCTCAGTCCTACAAGTATACCCTTTGTTTCAGCACTTCACTTTTAGTTTATTAAATACCGCCTCTGTGCCCAAATGAGTAAGTGTACTAGAATGCTTTGCATGGTTATTAATTTAAATTACCTTTTCCTTTATCACCTGCAAACTCTAAAAGGAAGAAGCTAAACAATTAGAGGTTTGCTATTAAAAATATCATATAACCAGAATTTTTCAGAGGCTGTTTTGGGGTGATTTCCCCATCTGTAATCACATCTCACGACTTAGGCTCTAATGATGAATATCTGTAGTGTCTGGTGTGTTGGGTTTATATCCTTATAATGAGAAACAGTTTTTACTGTTTCATTTATTGCAACATTTAGTTTTATGTTTGTTTGTATCAAGATTCCTGGTAGTACATTGTCAATAGAAGGGCATAGTAAGAGTTAAAGTAATTTTGACAAATCTTAATATTTGGCTTTTAACTACACATGCCAAAATAATGCTGTAAACAGGTTTTGATTAACTTATCAAATGCTTTGTGCAGTTATGAAAAATAAGTGGCTTTAAGCATGACAAAGCAAGATTATATGCAGTCCAGTGTATCCAACTGTTCCACGTCACTTCTTGGTTCTTAATGTTTCATGATCTTAAAAAAAAAATCAATTTCCTGACTTCCCTTTGCTGCAATACATTGTCCCTGTCATTCTCATCCCGCTCTTGTCTTTCAAAGTGTCATCAAGATTTCTGCTTTCCAGTTTGCCAGGAGGAAGAGATTAGGGGGTAGTAGTAGTACCATCCATAAAAAAAATTCCATCATAGTTCGTTTTTCATGAGAGGAAAAATTACCTTTATTTCGTGTTGCAAATCCAGTTAAGAACTGTGATTTCTGGTGTTAAATACGTTGAAAAATTCTGTAGTGAACAGCTGTCAATTTTCCCCATCATCTGTGTAAAAATAATTTGATGCTGTTAGACTTCCTTTGGACTTGAGTGCTGTAACTTTAATAGTGTCTCTGTTTCAAAGATAGCACTGGTGCTTTTCAATATATCCTTTCCAAGGCTACGCTTAGAGTGAAGTGTTGGAGGAGGGATCCATCATGTATGTTGTGTCTGGAGAATTCTGTTAAGGGTGGTCTTATCTTAAGAACACATCAGGCCAAGGGTTTACAGATAAGTACAGAGGATAAGACTTGGGGGAAAGAAATGCTTCCTGAAAGCTGTGTATCTGCTCTGTTTTTGATGTTTGTCAGCTCTTCGGTGCCTGTGTAATGGAGGTGTCTCTAGTCCCAGGACTCAACTTCCCAAAGAAAGAGCAGTTCTGGATAAAGAAGTTCCTACTAGACGTAGTAAAAGTAAAAAGGTGTATACATGCATATTGGCGATGGATTGTTTCCAGATTTCTGATTACAGGGAATAATGCCCTTGCTACCTGGATGAAGGGGTTGCTCTAAACCCTCAGCCCGTGTTTACAGGGAGTGGGGCCAGTAAAGTAGTTCTGTGCAGGAAGGTGCATCATGCTCTCCTCCTCTGCTTCTGCTTTGTATGTTTGTCAGCTCGCTTGTCTTCTTTTTGTCTTTTTTAATAACCTGAATATATTCCTTAAAATTTCAACAACTGTGTGTTTGATAAAAGGTCTGTGTAAATCCCTAGTTCCTATTTAAGCTATTCAGCTACCAGTCATCTGAGGTGTGAGGGGCCTGAGCAAGCAGGCGTGCTCAAAGCAAGATGTGGCATCATTGTTAATGACATACAGATGCTAAATCCAGTATGTAGCAGGTCTCTTTCATTGAATCAAAAACCTGGCCAGCGTTGCTTGCCCTATTATGAAATAAACTAGTGGACAGAGCACTTCTCACTTAAGCGAGATGTGGGGTCTAGGTCCTCCTCAAGTGTGGAGCTGTCTTCCAGGAATCTCCTGACTACTGTATTACAGGCTCTCCTAGCAGTGCTGGTTGTCTGCCCCTTTAGTCGAAATTGGGTCATTGATTCTTGCACTTTTTTTCACAGAGTGAAAAAGGAAGCAAGGTAAAGGGAGATTGAAGCCCTCTGGTCTTGTGCCTAGGAGGTCAGGTTTATACCTCTCTCTCACTTCTCATCTCAGCATGTAGACTTTGTGGATTGCACTCCTAAGAACACTTAATTTCTATGCAAGTTGTAACTTAAAGTTGACCCACATCTTTCTTTTTGTGTAAAGCTGGAGCAGTAAAGTTAAAATTATGTCACCTTGAATTGCCAATGAGAAATGTTATTAGGAAGCTTCTGCATTCAAGCTGCATCTCAAAATGGCTTTGTCTAATTTGTAGCTTTTTCATTCCCTCATAAAAGATGCAACACTGAACAAACACATGTCAGGATTCAGATGGAAAATTTTAAACAGACTGCAGAGATTTTGCTTTGAATTGAATTGGAAAAGGTAGACAAAGTGGCGGAATAGTGCAGCTGTCAATAATTTCATGGTCTATCTTTGTCCCTTTAACTTACTTACATTAAAGGAGAGATTAGTCTTTAGTTTGTCTGAGGTTTAAGAAATTTCTAAGCTTTCAGACAAAACTAGGTTTTATTTTCACTGACTGCATGGAGCCCAGGGATGCAAAGAACATCTGGTATGCTTTGCATGTTTTTTGGTTTTGACTGCTTGAAGAAACCAAAGCTGGTTTTAAACTGAACCTTGTTAATCTGTGTGACCTCTTCTAAGAACTCGTATGGGCTTTGTGGGAATGAATAGAGTTCTTAGATTACAAATCACTTCATTAGATATAAAGTCCACATGCAGCTATCTGTGGTGAGGTCCCTGTGCTGCCAGTTGGAGCATTCCAAAGTTCAGTGTACAGTGTTCACCTTCGTTACTAGTCTCGGAGCAATAGTTTGGGATGTTCTGCAAAGCTAGTAGAGAACCAAAATGGTCACACAGCCTCTTTGGTAAACCAAGAATATCTACTCAAAAGTTGAACACCAGTGTAGGTTTTGCTGGGGGAACTGTTGGCCAAACCAGTTGACAGTTGAAATGTGTGCTCTTCCAAGATCAGTTCAGCCTGTTTTGGAGCGAGTGATTAGAAGCAGCACATCCAAATAAAGCTTCAGCTTGGACAGCTTCCTATCACTTAAATACAGTGCTTTAATGTTAGATTTATTTTTCCTCACCTGCTGTTGTTTTAGGGTGTCTGCAAAGAGAAATTAAATCTTCATTTGAGAACCAAAACAGGGCTAGGAGGTGCAGAAATCCTGAGTGCAGGAATTGGAAGAGTATTTTTACTGGCTGAAGAGACTTTTATTTTTGCCAGTTCTCGAGCCACTCAGTTCACTTGGGAATAAAGGTGAATACCAGGCTGGAACAAGATGTCAAATTCATCAAGGCAGACGGATTTTTAACTGGATTCTGAAAGAAAGGATCTGCAGGTGGTGGGTAGTGACACTTTGCATGCATTCTAGTTTAGAGTACTAGTAGTACAAAGGAGAATTGTAAGGTAAATGTGGAATCTATAGAGAGGGAAAAGGCAGTGTATAAATGTGGTGGTATAGATGTGGAGATACGTAGGCAAATACGTAGTCTTGATAGCTGTTTGCTCTCAACGCTTAAATAAACACAGGCTCTGAAACAAAGTGTTTTAATATGTGAAGGCAAAGATGGGAAGATAAGCATTCTTCTTCAAGGAACAAAGTTTCCCTTCCTGTAAGGCTCATAGCTACGTGTAGCCAAGTGACATATAGCAGACACGTTTTAATGGCTTTTGACACTTCCCTTTCTTTTCGTTCTTGCAAGACGTCAAATTGGAGGGGTAGGAGAATTCTTTAAATAACTATTTGACCAGGAAAGAGCTAATTTGGGGGTACCACAAAGGAAAACCATGGAAATTTTGTGATATGGTCTTGAAAAATCAGTTTGGTCTACATACCTGTGCTAATAGCATCTATTTCTGCAGTCTCTTCAGTAGGTGTATTGTGTTATGGGGCAATCAATTATTTAGAACAGGAGCCAGTCTAGGTAGGCAGACAAAGGAAAGAAAAGAATGACTACGGGTAGGGCTTGCAGGGTAAATTGCATCTGGTCATGAAAGAACTCTGTGGGAGTATGTCTAGGGTTGCACTAATGTTTCTACCTCAGAATCGTGTTCTTGAAGCACATTTTTATCCCCAGGGTTCTCTGTGTTGGCACCTTTCTGGATGCCTCTCCACGCGCAATGAAATCTGACATGCAAAATACCTTTTTAAGACTGTTGCACCAGTATTTATAGAAAAGTGAATGATCGGTGTGGGCTTATAGCCCAGACCTCTATATTCTATATTAATATAAAATACGTTGTAAGAGAATCTGAATGGAAGCTTTAAATCTTGAAGTAGATTGCTCATACTGAGCTCTCTGAACTTCTGCTTTAGCAGCCCTGCAGCTAAGGTTAAGCCACGCTTGTGCTTTTTTTTTTTAAGTAATCCTAATTCCATATTTGCTGTTTAGATAAAGGATTAAAGAATGCAACACGTTTCTAAGTCACGTTTGCAGAGCTGGTATTTGAGATGCGGTCATCTGCATGTAAAGGCTGGTTTTTACTAGTTAACATTCTTTCTGGTGCTTGGACCTGGCTTGATGGTTTCTCTGTGGCTCCTGAATACTTCTGTAGTAGTAAACATGCTGGAACATTAATGTTTAAATTCAGTTTTAGAAAAGAAAAAAGAAATATTGGTATAAAAGCATCCGACATTACAATATATTTACAGCAACTTTGCATCCATTATACTTAACGCAAACTGATACATTCTCAAATCATTCATGCTTTCAACTGAGTGTGTTATTGAAACGTAAGGGTGTTCAGGGCTTGATACAGATAAATATAATGTAATTTGATTTTTAATAGAAATAATTGGAATCAAGCTGGTGGGCCAAGAGGTAGCATCTCAGCAGGTGCTGTAAAGCTTCATAAACCTCTAAAGGCAGGGTAGAAGGGAAAGGGAACAGTGTGCTTCCCTAACTCCGGTTGGCCAGAATTTTGAAAACACATTTTGCAAATAACTAAGATGGGTTTATGAAAATCTTTGTTTGAAAAACTTCAGAGAAAGGAAAAACAGCTGTTTATAGCACCTGGGCTCTTCATTGAGAACATCAAAAACTAGATCACGTGAATGAGAGCTATTTTGGAGGGAGGCAAGACTTTGTGTTTGAAGAAGCCTCATGTTAATGTTGCAAATGCTGGCCTTGTACACTGTCCCATGGGCGGTGACTGAGCATGCAGAATGCATAAATATCGTGGTATGGGATTGACTTTAGTCTCTGAATCATGTTTTTCAAATAAACATCTAATTCGGGGTACAAAGAGGAAAAATTCATTTTCACAAGCCCTCTTGACTTTGTTTCTCTAAAGTAGCATGAATATAGTCTCTGATCCCAGAGCCGTCCTTATCACGAATGCCATTCCTGGAGCTAAAAATCTGAAACAATGAGTATAAACGTGCTATTAATGATTATGGTTGTGTCTTACGGCCAGATTTGTACAGTGCAAGCTTCCAGCTGGTCAGTTCTTTCTCTGATGTGTACTTCTTATGAAATGTTGCTTCTAAATCAGTTGGTTTATTTCCAGAGAGACAGGGGAATTGTCTTTGGAACACAAGACACCCTTCTGTTCTCAGGTTTGACTGTAAGCAGCTTACAATGCCAAGCACTCTGGGGTGGAGAGACGACACCAGTTCTGGTGAGGACATAGTTTCTTCTAATCCATATGGTACTCGGGTTCCCTGCCTCAGGAGCTCTTCCTGCTGCATTCAGCCTCTGTCTCAACCCTGAAGTCAATGCCCAGCGAGAGCAGATAGGTGTGGTGGCTGGAGCAAGCGCCCTGGGAGGAAACCAGCCTCTCGGAATGACTTCCCGTGGCTCGTCCTGGTGCAGAAGAGGTCTGAGGTGCTACAGCAGGCAATAGAGGGGGTGAAGGACAGTGTCTTGCCACTTGGTTGTGTTCATTCTTGCCCATGGGTGCTGCCTTTTCTTCAGGCTGACGGCCACTGTCATCTTGTGAGAGGTAAGCCAGGGAAGGGTTCTGGCCAGTTATCTCCAAGTTGTGGCCACTCTGTAACACCTCGGGCATTTCCCTGTTGCTGCAGTTAATGCAGAAAATTTTGAAGTGTTCTGTTTTGGTTTTTTAACTGAGCTGAATTAAGGTAATTGGTTTTCAGTCAAAAAACCCTAGGATAAGAATTCAGGTAAGCCAGTTACCAACCTTGCCCTGGAAGTTGGTTTGCAAATCATCCAGTTCTCTTTGTAATAATTATTTGACGGTCATCGCTCAAAATTTCATTAGCATATCCGTGCTGCTTGGCATCAGTCAAAAAGCACAAAGAAGTAGTTGCTTTACATTTCTAACATGAAGATTTGTGCTGTTTTGAAGAACAATACAGGACAGGTGTACGGGTGATCTGCTGCCCAAAATAAATCTGAGGTTATTTCCACAGAAATAACAAATGTGGCAAAAGACACACAGTCTGTCACGTATGCAGACAGTTGTAGTGGTTATTTAAGTGAAGTGAAATTATCATTTAGGACTCTTAAGTTCTATTTATCGATAAAATTCAATGGATTTCTAATTAAGGTGTGTGTACACTTTGCTTCTGTTTGTGCCTGACTTGTAAATATTCTATGTTTTGTTTAATAGAAGTGCATTTCTTTTGAATTCCAGCCTCCAGTCCCTTTGGAATTTGCATCAACTGACTTGCATCAAATGACAGGGATTTTTCCAGATATCCCTTGAAAGCTATTTGCCTGCTTCTGCTTCTTTCAGCAGACTTTTATCTCCTAGTGACACTTAAGATTTAATTGCCATGCTGTTGAATGTCGAACAGCCGGGGCGTTGAATCTACTGCTGTTCCCATCACTGCAGGAGTTCAATGTATGGCTTCTGCAGCCTGTGTAAAGAACTGAGGTTGGTCGCCATAAACAAAGACTTGAAGGTATCGCTTTTGTCTTTTTGTTTTCAGAGGGTCCATATGGAATATTTGCTGGTAGAGATGCCTCCAGGGGACTAGCAACTTTCTGTCTAGATAAAGATGCACTCAGAGATGAATATGATGACCTATCGGACTTAAATGCTGTACAGATGGAAAGTGTAAGAGAGTGGGAAATGCAATTTAAAGGTAAATTCTCAAATTAGCAGCACATCTTTAGCTTACGGAAATGCTTTTTTAACTATGACTGATTTGGGCTTGGGGCAGCTTTTAGGGAGATGTTGACAGTAACAATAATGCAATGTAACTTTCTTAGGAAAAGACCGGTCATTTCAGGCCTTTTTTCCATAGAGAGAATTCCACTATATCCCATTAGAGCTTTTTCAGCATTTTAGTTTTACAAGAAAGCGGTTCTGTTCTCAGCTCTTCAATGCCACATTTCACTCTGGAATCTCAGTGTAGCTTAGCTTATGGAATTCCTGCTCACAGGTAGTTGCCTTCGGATGCCACGGAATCATGATTAGGACCAAGAGTTGTTTTGGCGTGAAAGGTTGAACAAACTTGTCTTCAATTTCTCAGAAGTGCAGAAGTATGCCTCTGGAGGGAGGGGGAGCCGTGTTTCACATTAAGCAAAATAGCAACAGGCTGAGGGAATTTGTGCTCATTTTCAGCCATTGTGTGATAAAGCATCCCCCAGAGCTGTGGGAAAATTGAAACGTAGTACTCAGACTAGAGAAAGTCATGAGCAGCAGTGGTAGGAAGATTGGTTTAGGAGGCTGAGCTTGCTGATAAATTGCCATCAATTTTAGTGATTCAGGTTGAGGACCTGAGTGTGCAAGGGAATTTGCAGCAGTGCAGGGTAACCAGCAACCACAGCTGTATGTGATTGTAATGGAATCGTAAATCTTTTTCAGAAAAATACGACTACGTAGGTAGACTCCTAAAACCAGGGGAAGAACCTTCAGAATACACAGATGAGGAAGATACCAAGGATCACACTAAACAGGAATGAACTTTGTAAACAACCAAAGTCAGGGGCCTTCGGAACTGCAACCTCTTATTCCCCATCACAGAATGTCCTGCATCTTTGGGTACAGTTCATCTGCTGCGGAAAAACATTCAACAGGTTTTGTACAAGGAGAATAATAAACTCACAAATGAAGATTTGGATACTAGACATTATTTGTGCTGCCAAACTTTTTGTTGCAGTTTATTTGTAATGTCTGGTTAGGCTTCGTTAGTGAAGAGGGGCCAGGGATTTAAAGGTAAAAATGCTATTCCTTTTTATCAGTAAGCTGAAGCCTTCAAATAGTAGATATTACAAGCTCTCTAAAAGACGTGAGTCTTCAAGCTCAGTGGAAGGTTTGAATCTTGTTTCTTATGTGTCTTCTCCTTCAGCATTAAAGAAAGACCTACTCATGTACATCAGTATCAGTAGGTTAGACTACTGAAACTGGTGTTAAAATGTGAATTTCCAATTTTGTTTTGTATGTGGGCGTTAGTAGCCCTGGCAGAACACTTCAGTTCTCTAAGAGAAGTCCATGTAGATTAGGATGGGGGTAAAATTCATCCTTTTCTCAAAAGGATAGGGTAAAACCGGTTCCTCTGCAACAACTATTATCTGAAGCCTGCCTCTCCCCCCTTTTCCCATCCTCTAAATCAAATCAAATATTAATTGTGCCTTATTTCGCTTACATAGACTTGAATTGTTTTAAGGGACAGCCCCAAAATTGTGGTTTCATAGTCACGAGCAGCATCGAGACTGAAGTTAGAATGTTCTGTTGACTGGAAAACCTTGATGTTATTCTGTGTATAGAATGTAAAAGAGGAATACTCAGTGTTACTGCCATATGTTAATACTACATATACTTAAATTAGCATTGTGATGGCCAAATGCATACTCCCATGCTTCTTTTTAAGTAATTACACAAAAAAAGTCACCCTTCCTCCTCTTCCAGAAGCTGCCTAACTTTTGGGAGCGTAGCCTTCACACCCCTGTAGAGCGAAGGGGCCTGCGCGCGTGTGTATGTGTGTGTGTCTGTCTGAATGCAAGACTTGGGAGGGATTGTTTCTGCAGATACTGTAAATACGAGTTCCATTTTAATAAAGCATGTACAATACCAAATGTGCTGTCAGACTTTATGTAGGAGCTGGTAAGCAGAGCTGGAATATGGTGGAATACAAAGTAAGGGGAAGATGTCTTGGATGTGAAACATCCACCGCTTTTGGTGCCGTTTTCTTCTCCTTGGGGTGTCGTTTCTCCTTTCAAGTCTCAGCTTTTGAAGAATCTTGAAGACTCACTCAGGTAAGCTGTATGTAAGAGAGTACATCTATGCCAATGCATTTATGGGGGGAGGAGCGATGTATATAAAGGAGAAGCATTTTAGGAAATCACGTAAGGTACAGTAAAAGGAGTGGCACTAGTAGGACAAGGCTGGGGATCTGTACGTGGGTATCACTCAACATATTGTAGCAATTTCACCGTCTGTTCTGCCAAAGTGATGGTGATGCCATGGAGTTCCTGAGTGGCAGCTTTGTGCTGTACATCTGTACCTCTCTTTGCAGACATCACCGGCCGTAAGCCTGAATAACAGGTTTCTGTAAACTGTGAAATCCCAGAAACTACTTCCTTTTTATTACTGTTTGACTGAAAGAGATTTATAGTGATGTAAATTAAACAAATAAACAACGATCCTCCCTTGAATCATGTGTAACTCACGTGTCCTAGGAGGCAGGTTGAATTCTCTTCCTTGCTTACCCAAGCTTGGACCAGAGCAGTATTATCCCAGCAGAAGTAGCAGATCTGGAGCCGATTCTCCGCAGACGTCGGGTGACCCCTGTTCTTGTAGGGGCTGGACAACCCCGTGGAGGTGTGGGGCTGTTCAGCTACTGTCTGTACCTCAGTGAAGCACCGGTTTCTGCTTAGGTCACATCCTTCCCAGCTGCACGTTGGGGCCGTGTCCAGACTGTGTTTCACACAGCAGTCCTATAAGTATCTGCTAATCACCTTACCATGGCGGAAACAAGTACCCGTGGGTGAAAGAATGGAAGGTACCAATGGGTAAAGGGACATTTGCTTGCACAGGACAGGAGTACACAAGGACTACACGAGCACCAGTTCTTAATCTGGTTGCTTCACTACACAGGGGAATTTTTCTTCTTAAGCTCACTATAAAAGGTTTTACATTACACTTCATTGACAGTGGAACTTTCACTTTTAGCTCTTGCATCAGCTGTTGCACCTCATCATGGCACCAAGATGGGTGTAGCTGCGGAGCAGGAAAAGGTTTACCCAACTACAAGACAGGACAACCAGATTGATTTAATTTTGTATTATCTCCTCCCTCCCCAGTGTGTGTTACAGCTTCTGCTGGACGGAGTCAGGCTGGGGCTCCTTAAGGCTTGCAGCGAGTTACTCTGCTCTTTGCCCAGTACAGCTATTCTTATTGCTACATCTGGCACAGCTGGAGCATCAGTGGTTCACCTGCTCGTACCTGACCTATGGAGACATTCCCTACTGGAGAGACAAGGGGAGTTTTGCATGTGCCCTGACTTCCGAACCCACGTGCAGCCTTTGCCTTTTCCTTCCCCTCGCTGCAAGAAATGCAGGGAAGTTTCATGAAGTTTTAGTTTTGGTTTGTTTGTGTTTTTAATTGGTTTAAAAGAACCACGCTGAAATTTTTACTTGTACGATGTAGGATGAGTTGGACAGCAAGCTGGGTAAAGGATGACATTTGCTGTCAAGCACCTTACCGGGAACTCTGAAGACTACAAAACCCGTCATCCCACAGCAGCCGTTTGTTGCACAGCCTTAATCCTCTATTTTGATGTCTAGTGGATCTAAATTAGCCTCAGTCATCCCTCACACAAAGCCACTCGCGATTTAAAGCTGACAACTGAGGAAAAAAAAGTGCTTTAAAGCACGCTGTAGCTTTCATTTTTATAAAAAAATTGACAGGTACAAAGAAGTATTTAGAATAATGTCAGATCCATCAAACCTTCCCTGCGCTTAATACGCTAATTGGATGGAGGCGTTCATCCCTCTAACATCTGTCAATCACTTGGTCAAAACTCACTGTTACCTCAAACGATGGGCTTGTTGCATGTTACATTTTGTTTAAGCAACAGAGAGGGCCTGAGGGGAGTAGTTCTCATCATCTTTGGAAAGAAAATACATTTCCACTTGCAGCTATCACTTGTTTTCCTAGACTAGACTTAACGTTACTGGTTTGAGGAGTCATTTGTTTTGACACTTCTGCCTCATTTGTACACTGCTTCCCCAAAACGCTTTATTATGGCAGGAAGTGCATTTTTAAACCTTCTTGATGTTCTTCCTTGATCTGAATATCTTGAATTTCCCCTAAGGAGTACAGAATTATCCTTTTTATATACTTGGTTGTATCGTTGTATTGAGGTAGGTCTACTTTTCCTTGGCTAAGGTTTAAATTTTCTACCCTTCCGAGTGGGACACAGCGTGTAAAAGCAGTTTGGCACTCTGCTTCTCATCTGCTTTCGCTTTACATATCTGAGTTCCAAGCTGTTTTCTTGCATATTTTTTTTCTTCTTAAAAATCAGTTTGTTTTTACTATATTCATTGTAACAGTCGAGGAATAGTTAAACTGTACTTATGCTTTGAGCCTCTTTGAGAATTGCCTTCTCTGTAACAAACGTTTGGGGGAGCTTTTATTTCCTCCAGGGAATACATGCATTGTTGTACAGAATAGTACAAAATATCAATCAAGACCTTGTACTTCAAAACTAATGTTCTTCCTGGCTCTGCTCTGGGGTTGGGTTTTGTTGGTTGGGTATTTTTTTAGGACAGAGCTGTGTCGCTTTTCACACAGCGTAACTCACTAATTCAGCAACTCAGCACCAAGGCGTTGCTGAAGTTCATTTATTAAGCTCCCAGGGGGTTTGTGACGAAGGCCTGTGCCTTTGGAGCCCTTCCTGCAGCCTTGCTTCTCTCCCAGGCTGATGCTGCAGGGAAAAACCCCACCATCACCCTCCTCTGACTGCTCCGTCAGGCATGGATGGAATGATCTACTGAACACTAGTAGTAACGTAACTGCAGCCTTGAAGGGTTGCTTAAAGATGGAAACCCAGTAATTAAGTATGAATGTTACTGGCAGATCCTTCCACTGGCTTCTAATTTATGGTTAAAGGGGAACATTCACTACTGGGTATTTACAGATGGCAGTTCAAGCTTTGCTTGTGATAGAACACAAGTACCAAGGTTGGTTCAAGTGCAGGTGAAGGGCTGTTTACCTGAAAACCTCAAACTGTTCCTCAACCTTTTTCTTCAGGGATTCCTGTGGGTTTCTGGGGTTTTTTTCCCCTCTACCAGAAGGCAGCAACTTCAAGGTGTTTGTCACAGAGGTGTAGTCTGGCACAGCAGCCTTCCTGCAATATTGATGAGCAAATCCAACTGTCTGCATTCTGGTTACGAAGTTTACTTGGGGGGGTTTGTGACCATCATATTTTACTGATCTGTCCCGTTTTCTAGGTACCTGGGAAAAGCCTACGCTCTGTAAGCATCTAAAAATAAAGCTCTCGGGAGGTGTGAAGTTCCACTGGCAAATCTGGACTTGTCACTTGCCCACAAGCATTGAATGACTGTTTGTATATAAACTCCCTTTCTCTTGACCGGCTCCGCCCCCCCTGCAGACTTCTTCTAGGAAAACATTATCTTGTCTCCATCAGGAACAAGAGCCACCTCGAGTCTTTGCTTCTAAAAAGCCTTTACAATCCAGTATTTTGAGCACAACAAAAGAAAAGTCTTCCTGAGGTGAGGCAGAGCAGCATTTTGAAATACGTGGAGGTTGACTTCTCAACAGGAGACCTGAAGCCAAACCTAACCACAACCCTTTAATAGGCACAGGGGAGATTTTTTTTTAGATGAGGAAAGGTCTAAGACTCATTAAGTGTTTAGTAATAGACTACTGCTAGAATAGAACCACTCTGGAGAAATTGAAGGTTGGCTTAAATGGAGCCAAAAGGCATCGGAAAGACAGACAAATTTCTGGCTGTGCAACAGGAATGCCAGTTACTGGCAGGTGATTAACAGCTTTAAGCCACAGGGAGAAACAAGGTGCCGAGACAGCGAAGCCTTTGGGGCTTATTCTAAAATTCAACAGGTTTCTTTTTCAAGAAACTGCAAGCAACAGTAATGTAGCATTTTTTCCACCTATTGGCAAGGGGAGAAGGGGAAAGATTCGTGCCGGGGCCTGGGGTGGGGGAAGTGAGAAGGGACATTCCTGAGAGGCAGCCAGAACTGGGGACAGACTTGGGTGGTGTTTTGTCCACCTGAATAAAGGGACACTGAGCAACCAGCCCCAGAGGACACACAACAGGTAACATCTTTGCTCTCAGCCACATGGATCGTTCACCCATCATATTCTTTGACAAATACCTTGTCACATGAACACAATAAATCCATGTTGAAGTTGATGAGAGCTGGGGCTCACGTTCTGAGAACCACTTCAGCCTTGACCAGGCTGGGCTTCCCCAATACCTTAGTGCACCAGAGGCAACAGGAACTCACAGGCACAGCTACAGCCTTACACTCTTTCAAGCTGTTTTTCTTCATGCTTTGAAGTGGGGGGGTTGGGGAAAGTTGATATACAACACTGTTAGGTTTTGTTGTTGTTCATTCTTTTTATAAAATTTGTCAAGATATCACAAAATTACACACACTAAAAGCTTAATCTGCACATTTTCCAATGAAAAAACTGAAAGGAAATATCTTAAATCTATTACTTGTATATACAATTTCAATCTCAATTTACATTCGCATCATTTTCTTTATAGCAAAAGGCATGGATCAAACACAGGATTGAGATGTGTCACTTCAGCACATTTATAGGACTTTACTTAAAATACCGGTATGTGTTCATTTAAATTAATTTTGAACAGTTTACTTACTTCCAAAGGGCTCCAATTTGTACTGAAATGGTAATAACTGCTGGGGAGGCCACTGCTGCCAGACTCCTTTACAGTGCAAAGGTTTGTCATTTTGTTTCATTGAGATCCAAAGGGCAACGACTGAAAAAGAACTAAGGAACTTGGTATAACCTCTGAGATCTGAGACAAGTTTGAAAGCCCCCAGGTGGCTGTGCAGTCAGCGAGGACACCTTCATGGATTAAGGCATTTGTGCTAAACATCACTTTTCAACTGAAGTCTTTTCTGCAGTTCACTAACAAAAAGCTGAAATTCTCACCTACCTTTAGAAGGGGGAAGTTACCCACTCGGTTCTTTTTGAGTCTTTAAAAATGAAGTAATTAATATAGTAAGAAATTACAGGATATAAACATCCTCGTCTTTCAGCTACAGAAATGGATTTGTATTTGAATAACTTACATCCAGTGAAATTGTATTTAGACCCGCTTGAAATTATTTAGGCTCAGCTAGCACAATTTAAGCAGAACTTCATTCAGATATTGCAAAATAAAGCAAAAAATAAAATTTACAAGGAATACTTTGTTTCCCTCCAGACTCATTTTTATTAGTAGAAAGGTGGAGAATTTTATTTTCTTTAAATTTTGCCTCTCCTGTTAGTGTACTTCATAATCATAAAAGAATTCAAATGAAGACACCTCTCAAGCCAAGAAGAATTTGAATAATTTCCTATTTTAACACCCCGCACAAACTGTAGCTACAGTATGTTAATTTAAGACACTGTGAAATCAACAGATCCATTTTCCCCTGTGTTTTTCTGATGCTTCAGTTATCAAGAACCAGCACTGAAGGAAATATCTGCAAAACTATCCCAGTTAAGTCCACTCAAACTCCATACTTAATAAAATACTAACTATGGAGACCCTGAAAAAAAAAATAAACTATGTCTTTAAATAGAATCCAGAAATGCAGTTCCATATATAGCTGCACGTTCTCAAGTGTGCTTTTGCACAAAACCATACCTTTTAACAGATTCAAGAGCAAACCAATCGTATAGATCCTTCCTTTCCATTTAAAATTCTACATATAACGTAAATCTTTTTTGCTTTGGTGAAATACAAATAATGGGGAAATCTGGGTAAAGAAAGCACAGTAAATAACATGGGTATATCATACCTTTTTTAAGAAATATGAGCTGAAATGTAAGGCATCCCCCAAAGTACTTTTTGCATATGCAAGGAATGCAGTTCTTTGTAAACAAAAGCTCGAGGAAAGCAATACTGAAGCCAAAGAATCTTCCCTAGGATCCTTCCGACGATCCCAAAACCAACAGCAACTCTCCTAGGGTAAGTGTTTCAGAACTAAATCCTGTGAAAAATCCAATCCTCTGTCTTCCCATGCATTTTTAATCACGTACTAGATTGGCTCGCCTTGAAGGTCTCCACATTACAAGGGTGACATGAAAGTTGATTCTCAAGGGCGCAAGCTCGTCAAGTCTATTTTTCTGGTACATCACTTTCTATAGATTTTGTGGCAGCCTTGTTATGGCCTATGGATGCTTCCACAGCATTCCCACTGGTGACGTTTCCCAGTGCCTGGGACTGACAGGCAGCACTGGGTTTAGTGGCATGAAGCATTTTAGAAGAATTAGCCTGATGTCTGCGGTGACCTGAATCCTCACCTGTTGCAGCAACCGGTCTCTTTCTGCCAGATTCTTCACTAATAGGAGGCTGAAAATAAACATTGGCAACCCGTTAAAGGTTTTTCTGTAGGGCCAGGAATTTGCCTTTCCATATACATGAAGGATCAAAAAAGACAGACCATTCCATAATTAGGCCCTTGCTTAGGCCTAGCAATCTTAGTTATAACTCACTGATGATACTCTAAAGGTTTCGTGGCTAGAAGTGTAAGTGCATGACACATTAAGGACGGATTTTAAACAGTCTTACAGCATTATTTTATTGCCACACCTCCTTGGGAACGGAGGATTTTAGAGGGTGATGGTGACATAGTTCACCGTAACCCAGTTATGAAAGGCACGGCAGCGCTATACTCTGGCATCACACACTGTAAATTTCTTTAAATCACTCTTTTTATAGTCACTGTCAGGATTTGTAAAGCTGCTTTTTTGTGAAGTGCTGTTCTCAGTTCACCTTGCAGTAAAAAACATTCATACACCAAATACTTACTTAAAATAAATACTGAAACTTACATCCACTCTGAAGTCCTCCAGTCTCTTAAATTTACTAAGGTATTCTTGCAGTTTGGGATCGATGGCTGGAGTCTTGTGCTGAGAGTATTTCAGATAGGCCCAAAATTTTTCCAGTCCGTATAGCTGACCTAGTAATGGAGAAAGATCATTTTACCAATTTACAAAGGTCAGATTTATTTAAAGGATTAATTATTCGCTGGTAACTCCATGTTTAAGAGAACTGTAAGATAAAAGGAACATGAAGACAAACTGCACTTGGGTCAGCGCCAAGGAATCGGGATTATCTCCCAAGTCAAGTTAGCCTGATGTGAGCAGTGACTGGCCTATGATAATTACCAGCTTCGTAGTCTCTCTTTGTTTCTTCTTGGAAATCCTTGAATATTTCTTGCCTGAATTTCTTTTCCAGGCCATAGCTGTAAAATCTAAACAAGCATTCCAATCCGTACCTGTAAGAGAACAAAGAGATATGAAAAAATCTTACACATACGCTCCTCATTGCCAAGAAGGATGCAAGTTTTCAGTCTCTCCTTGCATTTAAGTAAATGGGTAGTCTCATTTCACCCTTTCTCCTAGAAATCACTTCCTTTTCACCCCAATTTTTGTCAATCTATTGTTCTGATACACCTTCACAAATAATGAAAAAACTGACTTAGGGAAATCAGGTTGTCCCACTGTTTCAGCTGATGACCTACAGACACCGTACACACACACAAAATGAAGACAAACGCCTTCCCATTTTAGTGTTTGTGTGTCCAAACATACTCTTCAACATAAAACCAACCGCAGCGGGTTGGACCAAAAGTCGGCCTAACCCACCATCTGTGCACAACCCAACACATAGGGCAAGACCAGGTGTTCCTTCAGCTCCCACACACCTCAGTGCCAGGGATTCTGGCCCAGTATTTAGTCACACCCTGGCTTTGGCTGCCACACTGTCACCAGAGCTGCCTTGGGCCTTCAGATAGCTGGGACCTCCGCCCGCTCTGCATTCAACTGCTGCCACCTTAGTCCCCTTTAGAACCTTCTAAAGTTTCTCCTGGCAAATCACAGAATGGTTCAGGCTGGAAGGGACCTTAAAGATCATGTAGTTCCAAGCCCCCTGCCATGGGCAGGGACACCTCCCACTAGACCAGGTTGATCAAAGCCCCATTCAGCCTGGCCTTGAACACCTCCAGGGATGGGGCATCCACAACTCCAGGCAACCTGTTCCAGTGCCTCACCACCCTCACAGTAAAGCATTTCTTCCTGATATCTAATCTAAATCTTCCCCCTTTCAGTTTGAAGCCATTACCCCTTGGCCTATCCCTATATGCTCTAGTAAAAAGTCCTTCCCCATCTCTCCTCTAGGCCCTTTTCAGGTACTAGAAAGCTGCTATAAGGTCTCCCTGGAGCCTTCACTTCTCCAGGCTAAACAACCCCAACTGTCTCAGCCTGGTTTCACAGGAGAGGTGCTCCAGCCCTCTGATGAATTTTGTGGCCCTCTGCTGGTCCTCCTCCAACAGATCCATGTTCTTCTTATGCTGAGGACTCCAAAGCTGGATGCAAATGTACCCTTGGATAATTACAGAGCATCAAGAAAGCTCAGGGCAGGGACACAAGGTATCATTAAAGCCACCTTTGCACCCTAGGGACTACCACTCCACAGTCTCAGACAACATATCCGAATTTCAGGATTTCCATAGCCAAGTACTTCCTCACTTGGCATTCAAAACATGGGGCTACTTTGTCTCTTTGGCTCAAAGAAACAGCAGTATGGGAAAGTGGGTGTTCACTTCAGACATACGTCAGCTCCACAGTCATTAAAATGAAAGGCAAGACCCTCAACAGTGTTTAAACTCCAGGAAAAAAACACACACCTGTAGTGTTCTTTTGCATCATCTAGAGCAAGTTGTTTGAATTCTTCATACATTTTCTTGTTAAAGTGATCTCTTAGAAAAAAGGACCAGAAACGAAAAAGTGTGTTCATTTCTTGGGACTGGCCTACTCCCAACCGTTTCCTCTCTGGAAGAAAAAAGAAAGAAAAAAGGAAAAAAAAAAACTATTTTAAATTTTTCATTAGAATATTTTCAAAAGTTTTTCCATTAGTAACACACATACAAGATCTTCCAGTACCTTAAGTTTAAATTTGAGGGTAATTTTTTTTGTCAGGGAATGTAAAGTTAAACGGAGAGCATAGTTCATAAAATAGAAGCATCAAATAAATTTTACTTTCATTTCCCAAGAAAAAGTAAGGATGAGGAACAATGTGCAGAACACTGGTATTAGACGGCACCTAGTAGCTTTTACCTAAAATTTTTGGAAGTGCATTTAGCGCCTTACCCATTAGACACCTTCGTCGATATTTGTGGTACACTTGTTGAGTAAAGCCATTTTCCTTTAACAGTTCGTGAGAAGGATGCTGAAATTTTGGAAGAGAATTTGGGGTACACCCATAAGTTCCAGCTATCGGTGCTCCTTCTGACGGTGAAGCATTGGAACTGCTGGAGAGAAAAACAACAGTCAAGTGTATTTATGCATTTCTGCCCTATGAACAGTGCATTCTAAATCAGTTTTCAACCTCCCTGATCTACACAAGAGCTGTCAGAACAGTACAGTCACCTGATGACCACTACAATGCACAACTGGGATCCCAGGCATCTGGTTTTGGGTGCAGCTCAAGAAAATCAGATTCTGTGCTAATGCGTCAAAAGACAGGTAGTTTCTGATGATGATAATTAAACACTACTGTAATGCCTGATTTTAAATGATCACTGAAAGGAAAAAAAAAAATTTAAAAAAATAAATAAATCACTGAAGCAAACATCAGTACTTCAAGTAATATTACTGCTACTGTATCAGTGATTGACAGACAGCTTTCTGAACACAGTCAGTCCAGCTACCTCACTTCCATATAGCCTTGTACTGTTATGGTTTTGTCTTTCTTGATTGCTCTTTTCTTGCTTCAACTCTGTAAATCGTCTTTTATCGCAGCCTATTTCTCCATTAGCAGTGAGAACTGGTGACACTGCAAACAAGTCTCCGACAAAACCAGAAAAAAAAATTTACCTCACAGAGGAAGTTCTCGGCCTGTGGTCTCTGGAATCCATCACCCAACCAACGTGGCATTCTAAGGGAGGATTTGTACTGTGTCGTGTTTTTCTTTTTCTTGGAGTCTAAGAAAGTAAATGAAGTGTTTATTTCCCTGATTTGATTTCACTCGTTCTCTCTCTCTTCAAACAAAGATTTTAAAAATTTATATTTTACCTAACCCATCACAAAACTCACAACACTCCAGTTTCACAGCCTAAAGAGAAGTCTTACGTAACAAAAATCTTTAAACAGTACACTTTTGTAGCACGAACTTAAGAAATGTTACAGAGGAAACTTGGAAACCATTTTGTAGAAATGAAAAAGAATGAACATGGTAAGTTATTTTGAAGATAAACTATTAAAAAGTACAAGCCTTTCGTTTTTTGCCTTTTCATTCTTTTCAAGTCATATGCACAGACATGAGTTTTCTAGGCTTTTTCTGGGTTAGAAAAACAAATACTGCATCTTTCCATTTACCTTTACATCAATGGATCGTGCTTCTTTAACAACAGGGTAGAACCTGGGTGTTTTGTTGGGATCCTGTAGCCTCGGGGTGCGAGGTGTTCGCGGGGTGAAGCCAGGGTGAACACAGGGGGAATCTGGAACTGCTGTTGGCAGCGATCGAGCTATTGCTGCTGTTGGAGGTACTTCACTCCTTGACAAATTACTTTCCTCTGCTAAATCCGTAGGCAGGAAGGAGAAAACATTCAGGTTCAAAAGAAACAGGATTTCAAAGCCTAAGCTCCCCCAGTATCTAGTATCTTAAAGGCCTGTTTCATTTCAATGAACCGCATCATCACCAAAGCATAATCAAATTATAACTAATGCACTTGGCATAGCAGCAACACAAGTCCCTCAAAACTCTGAAATAATGTTACAGGCATGTTTTTACTAGAAAGTTTAAACTCACTTCTTTCTTACCTGCTTGTTCACATGTATCTATACTAGCAAAGTAAGAGAAAATGAACGTTGGTGAATGTGCAGCCACGTTCTTGCTTTTTGGTGAGGTGGTGGGTTTAATGAGGTGTTTTTTTCAACTATAAAGGTGCTATTAGCATGTAGCCTAGTAAATGTTAATACTGTATCAGAAATACCTCAAAAGATAAGATTTGGACATTGTGACTTCTCAGCACGGTTATCATAGAAGTATAAAATTCTTCTAATCTCCCTTCCTTCTGTACCCGTTTCCCACAAAAATCCTGGTTTCTAGCAAATGCTTCATGACGTCACTAGCTATTAACTTTACACGTTTTAAATGCCAAGTCACACAAAAAGCACCTGGTGTACATGGTGACAATCAAGTAGAACACTGCCTATTGATGCTCATACATATCCTGAAAAGTAGGAGTATGGACTTCTTCAAATCCAATGGAAACCACACTACTGACGAACAGCTGACAATTTGAAAAACTAGCAAAGACACAGCCCCTCAAGACTATTGAGTGAACCAGAATTAAAACATTACACAGGCAGAAAGAGTTAACACACCTACTAAATTGCTGTTTACTACAGAGATTCTACAAACAAGTACATATTACCTACCTTTCCGTAACCCTGGAGGTCCTGGAAGAACTTCTTGGGTTGGGTCAGCAATTGGTTCCGGTGCAAGATTATCAAACTCTTCCTTACTAATGAGATTTAGCTTCTTAAAGTTCTCAATCTCTTGCTGGATTAGAGAAAGAAATTTGTAAATGCAAAGCACAAAAATGGGCATCTTTCTAAGAACCAGGTGAATTTCACAGAAGCAAGGCTGAACTGACACACAACTACCCATGCGCAGCCAGTACAGGCTTCTTTTGATGGAGACAGGAGTCCCTAATGCACACTACAAAAGAGTTGCCATGACCACTGCACATAACCTAACACAGCTCACACTGCACTACTTAAACCCAACAGTGACACCAAGAAATGGGTGACTGCCGGCAGGTAAGGCTATCTACATGCAAATTTTTGCAGACAAATAAGAAATGGAAATGACTGAGATCCCCACCCTCACCAAGCTTAAAACCACCTTTTTTTCTGCAGTAAGTGTGCCAAGGAAGGTCTTAGCAGTTTAGGGGTGTAGAAGAGTCACTGCTCCCTTCCTCAAGCTACGTCTAAAGAAAAGGCAGTATTTTTAAACAAAGTGTTCTGCTTTTTTGTTATTATTATTTTTTATTGGTAGCTTAATCTGTGAAAGGACAGAATTTTCCAAGATGTGTGGCAATATCTCAAATAGCTCATGTCCCTACTCAGCTGAGTGTGGCTCAGGACGTGTGCCTGTGCATGCTCTGTGTAAACAATCTTGTTTAAATCATTGTCAAGAACGTAACTACCAAGAGGAAAATACTTACTCTTGCTGTGTGGTATTTCTCACTGCCCACTTCCAGTTTCCTGGTTTTCTTGGTCCATTTGTATTATAATAAACACTCCACATTCTGAATTCTACCTTTATTTCTTGCTCTTATTCTTACCAGTCATTTCCATCTTTCCCAGCTCTTTTTTGTACTCACATGCTCCATTTGTCCTCTAAGCAACCTCCCCACCCCAGCTTTGCCCTTAGGCACAGATAAGGCTCCTTCTCCTCACCACTTACCATTTAGGTAACTTTGCATTTCTGTACACATAATATCTGCTAGTGATACAGCAGGATCACTCACAGACCTGCCACTCACTGGGCTCGCTCGCATAAAAGAAGGGGGGTTCTTAATAAACCAAGTGCAGTAAGTGACAGGACTGCAGTGTGCCACAGTGACCTCTGCCTATGCAGTGCTGCTGGAGTTCAACTCATCTGTAATTCTACAGCTGCTTAGTATATTTTTTAAAACATAACAGTTAAAAAAGAAATAAAGCTGACAATCTCCTTGCAAAGGTTGGAAAGCCTCAAGGACAGAGGCCCATGGACAGGCTAGGACATAAAAGGGTTTCTGTAATAACATAAGGTGTGCAATTTAAAACTTCATTCGCTCACAGAGCTAGCATTCTAACAAGTTACAAGGCAAACAGAACCTTAATATAAACCTACTTTAAAATGACTGTATTACCTTCCTCTCTTACTATATTATCTCAGATGTCTGCCCTCTTCCCCTCTGGTAGGGGTTTGGAAAGGTTATGAAACAAACTATTCATAGAACAAAGGAAACACTGGAAAAGTTGAACCATGTCCAAAAAGTTAAAAATTGTTCTAAAAAGCATTAATTCAATGTTTTCAGTCAAATCTGTGACAAGAAAAAACTTGCTGGTTTTGCTTTCAACTGTTTACAATATTACCAAAGTAAAGCAAAACAAAGAGAATAAACCTGTGAAGTCAACTACTGTCACTTTTCTTTCAAACAGTGTAGCATTTCACAATTACGACAGCTGAAATAATTTTGGAACTGTTAGGACGGGCAAGGTCAAAAATGAAGAGAGTTACCTTCATCATAGGATCATTTTCACTCTGCTCCATCCATAAATCCTGTTCGTAATAGTATAAGCCATCATTAATAACTTTAGCAAGTTCTGATGTAATTTTTGCACGGCACACATGGTTGCCAGTACGATCTCCACCAGGATGCTTTCTTATATATGGTGGTGTCTGTGTTACAATCAAAATCTTGTTGACGTCTTGATCATCAATTTCATAATCGGAATCGCTGTCAGACCAATCAGTAAATTTATTCTTCCGACCTTGAATTTGTTCCATCTCTTCATCAAAGAGAAAATCAAGTTCTTCTTGTTCTTGTTCCTCTGGAGGTGGGGGCTGTTGCTGTTGAACTGATGTTTGATCAGGTACAGGAACACTGTCCTAAAGTTGGAAAAGGTAATGCATTTTAGATTTCAATTGAATAGTGACTATCTAAACAGCAGACAAGTAGAACTTGAGAGAACATTTTCAATAAAGGCATGTACAAGAGTTAGAAACAACAAAACCACTTTGAGATGTTTATTAAGTAAATGACTGCTCTACGTAATTCTGCTACAAACTTTAAGAGTAATTCTCAGTGCCCATTACAAGATGCTTTTCAATAATCAACAGGTACAATTGTCCCTCAGCAGAAAAAACACAAACAGTATTTGTTTTTCATTTANCAATAATCAACAGGTACAATTGTCCCTCAGCAGAAAAAACACAAACAGTATTTGTTTTTCTTTAAATGCACTTAGTGCATTCTAGGACTGGTGGAGTGAGAAGTACGCGCACCAACTGTACTGCATTATCAAGCATCACATGAAAAAGACATAAAAAAATCTAGTTTTACCATACAATCTGAAAGTTGGCAGGGTTTTTTTTTTTCCATTTGTTTATTTAAACATAACTTAACGGGGTTTGATTTTACCTTTAGTTTGACAGTGGATGTTCGATGCCTCTTCTTCACTTCTATCCAAGGTTCAGAGTCTAAATCAGGCAAACTTGTAGACAATCCTTTAGACATTGTCTGAAAATTATTTGTTTCGGTGTTTTCCTTTGGACTCAGTGGGCTTCCCATTCTTGGAGAACTTGGTGCAGACTCTAGCAGTGGAAAACAGTAATTCATTTCCTGTTGTGGGTTGTTTTGGTTTTGTTTTATTGGTTTGGCTTTGGTTTTTGCTTTTTTTTTTAAATTGTTTTGCTAGTTTTTATTTTAACCACAGCTACCATTTTTCTACTTCTCTGGTTAAATATAACACTGATCAGCAGAATTTAATTTTGTGTTTTGGAGACAGCTTTTCACAATTTACTCAGTATTTTGGGAAAAGACTGATTCTAGCAACTTATTTATGTGGAAAGCTTCTAGCAGTCTAAGGGAAAAATATGTATTTTTCAGGGAAAAAAGAGCAGCAGCATTAGGGACATGTTTTCTCCACGCCGTCCTCTAGCTCTATGGGCAGGTGCCTCACTTGGTCTTCATTCTTCTCATTTAATTCCAGCCAACATTTTAGTAAACGATTTCCTTGCCAAGGGTGGCCAGCGAACACAGCCACCTCCCTACTAGTAATGAGAACCCCATCCAAAACCAGGATGGGCCAAATAAAGACTTAGCTTTCAGCTGCTACCAGAATTAAGCACATTTTATGACTAACGTAAGATTACTGTTACTACTACAGGACTGTACAGGATCATGCTATCTTCTGGAGAATGCTGACAGCTGTAACATAAGAGACATTTTTATCCGCTTCGCATCGGCCGTGCCAACCACGTGACTTGGCAACTGCAAGGCTGACAGGCAGATCAGATGAATACACCGTTAGCAAATGTACAACTTCTATTATGAAATCAGTATCAAGAGGCAAACTTTCTAAGCTAGACAGACAGTCCTAAACTTATGTTTCTATAAAATAAATCCTTTACCAGTATGTGAGCCAAAAATTTGGCCTGGTATGAATTCTGGACAATTAATGAGCTGAGAAAAGTCAGTCGGTGGCAGACTGCATGGAGGAGGACCTGGAATTGGCCACTTTTCTGGATCAACCCTTTTTCTTATCCTCTGATCCACAGTTTCAACTTCTGTACTGTCCTTTAGCGCCTGTGTGACAAGCACATTATAACTTTAAAAACTTTACATATCTAGCACTACTATACAAAAAAAAAAAAGAAAAAAATCCCACAAACTTTGCCATATATAGCCTCCTTATAAAATCCTTGTCTTTGCAAACAGAAATCTTTCTTAACTTCACAGCACTGACTTTAAACAGCAGCACCAAATTAACCAAGCAACTTTCTACAAATGTATTTCCAAATTATTTTACCTCCAAAATGAGTGCAGCATTCGTAGTCAGAGCTTGCATCCGACGGAAACTAGCAATCAATGAAACGGGCAGAAATCCTTGTTGGTCCATCTTTCTCCTCAGAAAGAAGTCTCTTTCCAAATTTTCTGTGCTGAAATAGTACTCGCTGCAGAAAGAAACAAACAAACATGAGCCTATCATAGGTTAAAGAAAATCCTGGAACAGCAACTTAAAGGAGATTCCTTGTTAAAGTCTTCCATTAAAAACAGAGCACACTTTGTCAACAAACTTGTTCTTGCAACAGGTGTATCGCTGTGAGCAAGACTTACAGATCAGCACACGTGCTCAACGTATGAAGAACGATCCAGTACAGTACATAGGGGTATAAATCAAAGCCTTGTTACCTTTGCATGTTTGAACTGCGTAAAGAAAAACTATGCTCTTTTTTTTCTTTATTTCACCCATCCCCTCCCTTATTACTTACATGAATAGAAGGAACAACATTCTCTTAGCCTCCATATAGATGAAGGACAACTACTGCTTACAATCAGGACATAAGTTACTTCCCACACAGCAGTATCAGTGCACCTTCCTCCTGAACTGTATCTTTTTTTTTTCCCCAGTTTCCAGTACATTAGAAGGTTTAAGTATCCTATCTGAGTGTTGAGGCACATATATGTACTCTGAATCATTACTTCAAGCATGCTTGTGGGAAGATGAGAAAACAAAAATAATAATGTTGTATTTATCATGAAACTGTCCCGAAGGCACAACAGTTCATGGAGAAAGGTACAGTCTAAAAGAAGAGATGATGTTTAGTGGGCAATGAGAAGAGGGACAAGATTATTTCAGGAATCTGACAGTATCACAGACCAAGAGACAGAGGACAAAGAAATAGCAGAAAGACAAATCTTCTTAAACAATGAAGCTCTTCTATGAAATGATCAGGGTGTCAAGATGTTTTAGACTTAGTGAAGAGAAAAAAGTATTCGAGTCATGATCTGTCACACAAAGCAAGGGAACAAGAAAACATCCTATGAAAAAAAGAATGGAAAAAAGCCCAATTTAATAATGACAACTAGAATCCAGGCCTTTTACAGAATTCACATATCATACCATGATTTTGAACATTATATCTAAGGAATACTGCTCCTCATCAGGTTCAGGAAAACATAGGTAGTGAAAAACGTAATGCAGAGCAATTAAAACTCTATGACACAAAGACCAAGGTAGTGCAAAAATAAAACAAGAGAACATCAAAAAGCTGAGGGGAAAAAAAAACCAAACCACAAACGCAAACACATGCAAATGTAAATAAAGTTAATTCTAATTTCGACAAAATATAAAATACTAAGTGTCTCCACTGAAGTTGGGATCAAGGCCAAAGTTACCAAGAGGAGAGGACTCTGATGCCATTATTGACCCAAGGAGAAGCTTGATACCATTTCGGTCTCTAATTTTTGGTAGCTAAAGAAATTTGAAGCAAAGGCTCTCTGTGTGAAACACTCAGCTCCAAGACAGAATGAATATAAAGTCTCAAAGTTGGACAACAAGACATACGACAAATGAAAACATTGCCATTAAATCAGAGCAAACAAAGAGAAGAGAATAAAGGTTTTGAAGAATTAAGTTCTTACTCAGAGCTAAGTAAACTGATCAGTGAAGAAGGATTCTATCAAGAATATCCTATTTACTGTTCTGAACTGCTACGTTTCTTTTCCCCTCCCAGTCTAGAAGATAAGCAAGCACAAAAGCCATATGTAAACATTTTACTAATGTTACCTTTACAGTCATACAGTAAAGGTAAAATGTTGTAATGATTCACCTAGTTAAAAATTCCACAAGCAGAAAAGGATAATGACTGAACTTGACTCAAACTGCCTCACTTGATGTCCATCACTCTAGAAAAAGGAATGTGAAAGACCATTAATGATAAATGAAGACAACGCACAAGTTTGCTCTGAGTAGAGGGACAAACCTAAATGCACACACCCCCTCCAGCTTTTCTGTTCTTTTTCCTCAGGTTTTCTTTGCTTATTCTTGAACGGATGCAGACTTGGATGCATGTCTGAACTTTCTTTTTTTTTTCTTCAGTTTTTTAAAGGAGGACTTTAGCGTTCAACTGCACCTTGCAGACTGAGGAGTTGCTAACTGCAGAAACTTTTCAGGCTGAATTCTGTATGTAATAAAATATTACTCTCTCTTGTACCTCAGTCTGGTTATTGGGACAAGCATAAACTGCTTAATAGCAGCCTATTTCTTACTGTAATTACACATCAACTCAGTTAGACACAGTCTCTACGGTTTTCCCTATGAAGCAGATAAACTATTTGAAAATTCATCAGTTCACCAGGATTCAAATCAATCTCTCTTCTCTAATATATCCTGACTTATCTTGGACTCCATAAGGAACTCCGAGACCTAACAGTCCTGTGTAGCTTTACTCTGAATCTATTTCCTCCTTTGGCATAGTCACTTTAATATTTTATAACTAAACTATGAAAAACAGGCAAACCCATCCCCATTTAGAAGCTAATAATTGGCAATTGATGAATAAAATTAATTTCCCATCATTTTTTAATGTGATAAAAGTAGTAAATGGATTTAAAAAAATTTTTTTTTTTCTTTAAGGAGCATAAAAATAGTGAAGTTGTGTTCTAAAGCTGCTCAAGAGTCTCCCTCTCTCTCATGGAAAGCAAACTCCATAATCAAAACTGCCTTAGGAAATCACATGAGACAAGCAACCAATGGCTCTGGTTAGTCAGCCATGCCATGTCTCCCACTGACACCTGCCAACCTCTCATTGCTAAAGTAAAATACAAATATAACCAGAAGTCAGATGTGACCAGTGCCGTAACTGACATTTTCTCAGCAGAGGGGGACATCATCATGTCCTACCTTAGAAGGTCTGGATTCTACACTGCATGCCCAGAAATCTGGCCAACAGTGGAGTGTCTGTGCTCCTCCCTCACTTGTCTGAGGACAGTGCAGGCCGATTATCCTGACATGGGGGTACATGTCCACTGTCAGGTCTCATAGGGGCCTGGCAGCAAGAGTAACAAAAAAAGACTGCAATAGAAGTTTTGAAGTTGATAGCCACATGCCAGATACTTTCTGCCCTTAAAGAGGCTTTTTTCTTCCTTTTTGCGTCAACTGTAACAAAAGAAGCAAGAATAAAATAAGCAAGTTGCTTTATGGAATACAAGGGCAATCAAAAACCACCACAAAGGCAGCGCAGAGAAATGCCGTTGCAAGTACAGAAGATGAAATATCTGCCAGTGGTGGAAACTGTCTCTTTAAAATGAACTAGTGGCTTCCAGGCCCTTTTTGACTTGTCTCCTGGTGATAATCAGTCTTCCAGATGGTTTCTCATTGCCTAATGGTGTACACGAGAAAGTAAACATTTCAGATTATTGAAAAATCAAGTATCATTGCAAAACCACTCTCTTTCAGTTAAATGCTTCAGATGAAACTCTGAAAACATAAAACTAACAAGACTTCTCAAAGTGAAATTGAGAGCAAATAAGGGAAATGTCTAGCCACATCACCCAAGAAGAGCTTTATAGGCAAACAGACCAACAGTACTCAAAAGCACAAGCTCAGAGACATCCATATCTCAGTTACACGACAACATAAAAAGAGGGCTATGTACCATAAATAAAGCAGGTATGCGAGTTAGAGCCAGACTACAGCACAAGATGCAGCACAGCTTCCTTAAAATTCCTCCCCATCACTCATATTTTTTCCACCCCACTACTGAATAAATTCAAACTGACACTGGTAATCATCAAATCAGAAAGTTAAATTGAAATGCCTTAATCTCCATCTTTATGTGGATAACAAGGATTAACAATGTTTGAAATGAGTCCTTTTATCTCGACTAGATCTCTAACAATATTTGTACATAAAACAATCTACTTACATTTGATGTTTTATATATTCTTTGAGAAGTGCTTCATCCACAGAATACATCTGCACTCCGGTTCCATCACCATAGTAATACATCACACTTGCATTAAACTCAGGCTGAAATACTTGGTCAGTTCCTTCACCGTACAGTTCTTGATAACCAGCTGAATATTCAAAGTTCACTTCAAAATAAAGGGGAACATAAAAGTAAGATGATGAAAAATATGAAGTCTGGCACACAAATATTTTAAGGCATGATATACACACTGCTACTTTACTGTTGGTTTTCAGCAACTGATTTCAAAAAGAACCAAGCTATTTAATTACATTAAGTTACAGGATACTTTTTTGAGGCAACTCTTACTTGATGTGCAAACAATAACATGATAAACATAGTTTTAAAACTTCTTGCTAAGCATCTACTTTGCATACTTCTAGGGTTTCCTCTGCCTCGTCCTCTTCCTCTGCCTCTACCTCTTCCTCTGCCTCTGGAGAATCCTCGAACACTGCCACCCTCACTTCTCACGCTGCACACTTCATCATGATCGTCTCTCTTTTCTCGACGCCAATCTTTAAGAGAAAAACACCACAATATTTGTAACAGTTATGAAATATCACAGTGCCAAAAAGTCCTTTGTAACAGAGTTCTCAGCTTGCTCCCAGGCAATCCACTGGTCAGTCACGCTGGCTGAAGCAGATGGCCAGATGTGAAGCTGCAAAGGGTAAAGGTAAGGTTTGTCCAGCCATGCCTGAAGGTGAGTGGGGCAGAACCTGTTAGCAATAAAAAAGAGTGAAGAGGCTTGACTGGCAGTCAATCCCAAACACTTCTGAAGCAACTGGACACTCTGGTGCCAGGTCAGGGATCACAAAACCCGTGATTGGCTTGGGACGGCAAGGAATGATGGTGCCACTCTTCTTCCAGGCATAATAATACAGCTTCCCCCTGTGGGCACCTCCCAGCGCCTAGAGAGCACTAGCAGAGCTGGTAGCTCTTCATCCTGCTTAGGCCGGGATTTTCACAGCAAAGGCTCTCTGGAGCCTCCCTTCGTTCCCAGAACCAGCCATCTACCACTCCCTTGATTCTGCCCATTTAACAGCAATCGTTTTTTTTCTCTGCTGACCTTGCCCCAAGCTGAACTTTTAAGTTAAGGAGCCTTTTTTTGATAACATGCAAATCTAAGATGACTCTGTAAGAACCTATGTAAGGCTTTCATATAAATAAATGGTCTGCACATAGCAAGAGAGAGCAAGAGAAGCAAAAGAAAAGAAAGCAAGCAGGTCCAAACCAGGCCCCAGGGAACCTTGGTTCCACTCACCATAAAACTTAAGAATAGGTGTAATTCTCACCTTATTCATTAAGCCCTCTCTCATACTTTTTCTTCCTCTAACACCCCCAGAGACTTCCATCTTCATTCAGTCACCCTTGCTTAAAATTTCTTTCAGCTGTAACTGGATAGTCTTCCAAATGCTGGAAGACCTCTTTGTCAGAGGAATGCTTAGGGGCTTACAGCCCCTACTCAATCAAATTGAGAGTTGATAAATTTAACAAGGGACTGACTAAAGCTATGATTCTTGGTCCTTTTACTAGCAACTATTTTTAATGAACCTTACAACAAAATATGTATGCTCATACATTCAAGGTCCTGCACTTTATTTTCTGTCAAATAAGACTCTGTTTCTCACTGGGAATTTGGACCTTAGCTTTCATTCTTGCTACACTCAGCCTTAGAAATCCCAACTGCATAGGCATTCTTTGAACTATTTCCCCAAATCAGTTTCATTTTTGCACTGTGTAAGTACACATGGCTCAGACACATGCAAAAGTCCTACATGTAACATCTTCATGAGCTAGTGTTGTATTTAAGCCCCAAAAAAGGTTTTTATTTAAACAGCAAATGTTCCTGAAGAGCAAGAAATGTTTTATGTTCTCTCACACTGAAACTGATCTTGAATCAGTAGAGCCCTGAGGTAGAGTTCCTGCTACAAGCTTCTGGTTATTTGGCCATCCTGAGGAATAATTGCTGAAGAAAGCAATACACACCCCTGTCCATCCCTCAGGCTTCTAGATCAAAGCCTTACATTCATGTTCCTAAAATGACTTCATAAATCCCATCTCAGTAGCATCCAGCACTTATTATAATGAGAAAACATTTACATTGTTAATGTACATTGTGATTTTAAAACTTACAATGCAAATACATAAACCAAAGAGTTACACTCAGCCTAAAGATTTCTGCCATCTGAGAAGCTGTATTCAGAACACAGGGAGCCCAGAAGCAGTACCAGCTGCAGTGCATTCCTTCCTCTGTTGTGCTAGTACAACTTTTTGCATGGCCATGCCGAGAAATAGGTCAGGGAACTGAGGGCATTGGTCCAACTTAAAGGAAAAAAACCAACATCAGTAGAATTGCCAAAGCAGAGTTCAAAGTGTAGGTCCACAGGCAATGGCTCCGGTAACAGAAAGCTGTAGGAATAGCACCCGAGCAGGACAAAGCAACCATTTTATGTTTCCAAACTTTCTGCATCGTAAAGCTGTGGCCTAAGACTCTTTAGGGAGCCATGAAGAGATAAATATATGCCGCTCTGATTCACAGCATGTGCTGGTGCTCAACAGATAGACTGTTTCCAAGTTCAGTTATTCAACAGAATCAGTGATTGAGACATCACAACTGTGATCAATTTGTGAAGAGGTTAAAACAAACAAACAAAAAAATTAAAATGACAGCAAGCTTTTTAAACAAAATTTTCCAATTTAAAAATCTGTTTAACTACAGTACAATTCTTTCTCTTTTTTATCAGTGGTTATTGGCAAATATTAACCCCAGGTTTTACTTACTATAGGCAAAGTCAAGCTTCCAACATCAACTGCCAATCTAATGCCTGCTCACATGGTGTTATAGTTTATTTGCCACAAATAGAAAGATCCAGAGATTGAGAACTACTTACTTCTTGTCTCATTCCGTCTGTTGTTATGAGGTATTAACTTGTTTGTTTCCAGCAGAAATCTTGAACTAGCTCGAGAGCCTGGTCTTTCTTGACTGTCTGACCTTACATCATCCAAGTGAAGTGGCACCCATTTCTGCTTGTTACCTTGAAAAGTTAATGAATTACTCTGAATTATAGTACTACTTGAGTTTTCAGCTCCTGGAAAGATTCTATAGAACTCTTCTTGTAGAGGTAGTAACAGTTAATTTCAAAGTTTAAAAATTGGGAGAAGTTTAACACTGAAATTTTAAGATATGATGAATGCCTAAACAATAATAAATACAGTAAACATAAATTTCTCAAACTGAAAAGCAACCTTACCTAAGCTTTAAATACATGAAATGAAGGTGAGCTTTTTTCTTTAATTAATTTCTAGATGTACTCCCCGTTACCAAGAATTTATAGCTACATAAGTGTTAAATGTATACAGTACATTCATTACTACATAATTTCACCACTTGCATATGAAACTTAAAGGTAAAAAACAACATATCAAGTTAACTACTGCAATAAAGGTTTGGTCGCAAACCATAAAAATTTTCCTGACAATTTAGCTGTGGTACTGTATTTTTACCTTGAAATATTCAGAGAAAGTTCATTCACATGCATCAAAAATCATCAGCAAAGTTGTATTTTGTTGTAGGCTGGCCTAAAATATCCACTAGCCATTTACTTAATGATAATATTTGCTATTTTATACTTGATTGGTATTTTGGGCTTCATATCTTTGTAGACAAGAAATACAACCAAATACACTAAATGCGTTATCCACATTGAGGGGGGTGGCAAGGGGATGTGCTGTACCTGTGGAATTCCATGGTTTTAAATTTCCCCATAGAATTAAAAAATTAAAAGCAGTAAGTTATTTGGTTTAACATATACATGGGAAGATTAATCCAAGGTCTTCAGGATCTGAAAATACCAGCAGGGAAGCAAGGGAAAAGCCCAGCTGATGGCAGCAACTCTCTCAGGTGTTTCTCTAGCCGACTCAAGTCTAATGACCAAATGAGTTTGCTACTTATTTTTAACATAACATATTGGATCAAAAGGAAATTAATAACCTGGTTTTGTTGCCAAGTGATCATTTCAAAGCATAAGCTAATAGTAAAATATGAAAATGAAAATGCTGATATATATATATAGTAACACACACATATGTATGAAGTTAAATTAACATAGCACTATCTGGTGAGAGAGAAATAAAGATGCGAGAGACAGTAATGGTTTGTACAGCCATGCTAAATTTTTCAAGAAACTGTCAGAGCTCCATGGACAATCAATAGGACACAAGCTGCTTTTTTCCCCAGAGTTCCTATATTTGACTAAACAGAACACCCCAAAGCCAGAGATAGGAAGTCTGTTTTCAGCTTCCTAGCAGAAAGCAACACATCCTGTTATCCCCAGAAAATGCAGAACAAAAAGTTTCATCAAGTCACTCAATTGGAATTAATGTAACTACAGTGACTTACTGCATTATACAAAGTGCCCAGACTGACCTTTTTTCCTTTGGTTATTAGTTTGAGCTTCATCTTCGCTAATATTATCTCCTGGACCATCCGGCTTTGCTTCTGGATTGTCCTTGATTCCATTATTGCTTTTTTGATCAGATTTCTCCTCCTTTTCCCTTCTAATTGTTGGCTTCTTACTGTGACTTACAGTCTTACACTGCAAGAGATAATGGCAATTACTTCTGACAGTACAGCTGCTGATAGCAAAAGTTGTAAATTTCCTTTACCTATTAAAATTCCTTCATGATTACCTGTTCTCAACCTTTTCAGTAGGGCGAGTTTTAAGAACTGTGTTGTTTTGTAAAGTCTCATTTTAAATCGTGCTATTTCCTCCTAACTTGAAAAGAAAGTTTTTGTTTGGTTGCTTTTTAACTGAGGATGCAGAATTATGGAGTGCACAATTCTGTTTCAATACCTCAGAATTGAAATTTATTTTCTAGAGAAGAAAGAAATATTACTTACCAGTACCTAATCCTCAGATTTATTTTCTTTAAAAAGCTGTGCTTACAGAAAACTGAATGGTAAATCAGAAATTCCTACAATGCTGTGCAGTCTCAACAGCATGTCAAATGTTCATGTCAACTATAAGGAGCCACAGGTCTCAATTCTGACAATTGTGTTCCACTAAATCAGAACAAGAACTAAAGACCAGAGGATGTGGAGGTGTATGATTACAGATTTATTTTTTCCCACATTAAAATATGGCATTTACTGGGAACTGTGTGCCTTTGAGTAGTGCCAGCATCCTGCAGATCATCACTTCTTGGAAATCCCACAGAATAACATATTTCAAAGAAGGCAAAATGAACAGCATTTTAGCAAATAGTGGAAAGTTTCATTTTTTCACCAGTATCAATACAAGCAGGGGATGAAGGGATCGAGAGCAGCCCCTGTGTAAAAGGTCTTGGAGGTACTGGTGGATGGAAAGCTAGACACAAGCTGTCAATGTGTGCTCACGGCCCAGAAAGCCAACTGCATCCTGGGCTGCATCAAAAGAAGTGTGGCATGGCCAGCAGGTCAAGGGAGGTGATTCTGCCCCTCTACTCTGCTCTGGTGAGAAACCACTTGGAGTGCTGCCATCAGCTCTGGAGCCTTCAGCACAGGAAGGATATAGGCCCATAGGAGGTCACAAAGATGACCAGAGGGCTGGAGCAGCTCTCCTATGAAGGCAGGCTGAGAGAGTTCAGGTTGTTCAGCCTGGAAAAGAGAAGGCTCCAGGAAGACCTTATATTAGACACCGTGGTACTATGCCATAATTAATTGGAATGCAAAGCCTTCCCTTAGACAAATCAATTGAGATTAAAAACAAACTAAATGTTATTTGGTTTAACAGACATTACATGAATGCGTACTAAAATTCTCACACATTTAAGTAAGCAAAAGGTTAAGTAACATTTATGCTATACAATCTAGACCATCTGGTAAACAAAAAAAATCTTTTAAAAATACACTTTAAGCAGACTATTTCAGACAGAAAGCATCAAACGTTTGTATTCTTATGAAAGACTACCTTTGAATCTCTCAGCCACTCTGATTAGTGCTGTACAGACATCATTGATCACATCAAAATTTGACATAATAACCAAGTACCTGTAGCACTAAAGAGAATGCAAAAGATAAGGGTATATGTTTTCTTAAGTTACTAAAATCAGTACTTCCACAAAAAGAAAAGAAAAAAAAAAAAGAGATGCTAAAATAAGCCTATTATAGATTTAGTCACAAATGACAAGGATATAAAACATAATCCTTTTAACACTATCCAATCTCTCAGATCTAAGCTCAGCAATGCCTCTCCTTTTCTGATCATCAGAACATCATAGAAAATATCACTATTTTTTGGACACAGTTACAGGGTTTCTCTGCACTGTATCTCATGCTACAACAGTAGTCTCTGAAGTTACATACAAAAAACCACCTATATAATGGAATAGCATTTTTGAATTATTAGACTGTAGCAAACAGAGTTGTGCACCTGAGGTATAAAAAGCACAGAAGAATAATTTTACGAGTAGCTAAGGGAGGAGGTTGATGCACAGCTGAGAGTTATACACCTCTAATGCCACCAGATAAATCAGCAGTTCTAGGATGCAAGCCATGCATCCTTCACAATATCGTTAAATGTATCACCATTGTCTTCTTCTGAAGTGGTAGTCTCTTCTGTTCACAGCAACTGACAGGAATATTGATGATGGAAAAGCTTAGAAATACTTTTTTTTAAAAAAAAAAAAAAGTCAAATCAAGGATCTTGTCTAAATCCTAAACCATGACAAGATGTATGCACACACTGAAGTACTCTAAGGGGTATGTAAGCAACTGGACAAGCATTAATTTATTGGCATATAATCTATGTGGGTTTTAAAGACTCTGCTAGCAATCCCAAAGATTTTCTATGAGACCCTGCAGAACAAGCTACTAGGAGACAAATTCTACCTAGCAGTAAACACAATGCTGCGTCAAATCTACAGACATCTATATTTTTGACCTGCAACACTAAAAGACTAATTATAAACACCTACCCCAGGTTTGTTGCTGACATAACCAACAAAGTTTTGACACCTGAGTGAGAAGAGAGATGAAGAAACTGAGCCCCCCGCAGGACTGATGATTCATGCCAAAACTACCTTAATACTCTTTCAGTTTTCATTTGGACACTTTCAGTTATACAATGCACACTGTTGAACCCTAATCATCTGGTTTCCCTCACCAAAGATATAGTAAAAGCATTACAGGGGTGCTGCAGAACTAAAGCAAAGAGTGAAAGGACACCCCATAGCTTGCAATAATCTGGGCTCTGTTCTTCAAGAAAAACATAAATGAGGTGTAAGATATACTATACACTTACCACTTGAGCTAAAACAAAAGGAAGATCATTTGCTGTAACAGCTGTTAACTGAAGATCCGGCAAGGGGTAAATGTCTCAGGTGAACAGGGCAAGGATAACCAAGTCGTGCCAACACAGTCTGTACAAAGCATTCTGAGGGAGGGCAGCATGTTCACAGCCCCAAAGGTGTGTGCATAAACTTCCCAACGAGTAGAAAAGGGAAATACAACTTTTGAAATGGTGCAGTAAATATGCCTACATGTCCATGGCACACCACTAATGATAAATGGAGTGTATGTGTTGGGGCTTGTAAAGGATTCTGAAATTCCAGTACCAGTGCAGATAGTTAAGCACAGACTAGTAACCAAATTATTTCTGCTGAATTATGTCAGACAAAAATTCTGCTGAAACCCCATGACACCCAAGTACATTCTGGAGGGAACAGTATTAAGTGGAGAAGTCAATATGATGTAAAAAAAAAACCCCAACAAACAAACAAAAAACAGTAGTAGTGAAGATAAAAAATACTTACTTCATTGTTTGCTATTTCGCTTGGTGTCGGCCAGTTTGTAATATCCCCAAAATCACCAGCCTGCAAAGATGACACACAGTTTATACTACTTCCTAGATTGTCATTTTTAATACAGGGAAGACGTCAGTCTTCACTCAGATGGCCAGACTACTGCTTTGAGCAGAAGCAGAAATTTTTAAGAACACAGAAATACAACAGAAAAACAAACAAACATACAACTTCTGAAACCAGAATATGATCAGCTACTCATTTCAGTTACATCCACACCAAGGTCCAATACATCTTGGCTTGTAACTAGTGTCACTGTCTAAAGAACATTTTAGCCAAAAAAAAATAAAAAAGCAAGTAAAAATTTCTACATTCTATTATAAATGGCTTATGATTTTTGAGCACACATACAAATTATCATATTAAATGTTGTCTGACAGATAGCTTCCTCTGTGATTTAAAGGTATTTACTGCTTGAAACTCTTAACTTTTGGAAGACCTTTGAGCACAGGTCCTAAAAAGAGGTGGCTGTACAAAATTTTAGAAACTTAATTTTTCAGTGAAAGGAATCAGTGCCACCTGTTGTCATAATGGTAATTTTATAACAGCACATAAAGCACACACATTACATAATACGCACAAAGGATTTCCAAAAGCCACGTAGCATCACTTGAGCTCAAATTACGTTGTTTCTTTGCAGCCCCTTCACATTTTCATATAATCCCATTGCACCTTTCCTTATCCCTCATAAATTCACATACCACTTTAGCATCCCTTCCAAGTTTTAAATTTTCCTTCCTTTTTTACTTTTCTCTCTTCAAAATTAACCATTATGAAGGCAAAACCTAACAATACTGGTTATAACTTCTGAACTAAAAAGACAGCAAGATATTTTGTAATATAGCTATTTACCATAATGAATATTTGCAGCCAAAAACAGTACTTTAAAATTATTTCATTTTCCTACCATATTATCATCTGAGCTACACGTCAATTTAAATTAACAGGTTAGATTAACTGGGACTTCTAACACAATCAGTCCAGTAACTCATAGCCAAATGTCATTCTGGCAAATACAAACCTTGTTGCATTTCCTTGTCCTGGGTTTCGCTGCTTTTATAACTTTAGTGGAATTTTGTAGTTCTGAAAAGAAAGAAAAATATTTTCAAGTGAAAAATTTGACTGCTCTTTAAAAGAGGAAGGTAAACAGCTCTAGTTTTGGGGGCCTTGGTATCAAAGTGAATGAGTATTTCCATAAAGTAACTGGCAGTACATGACACTGAAAAATTCTCATTCCTAATGAGTTTAAATAATCTTGAAAACCAGGTATACAGGATATTGTATAACACAGTATTTAAGCATTTGCTCAGCTGTAAGATCAAGAATATCTCATAATGCTGGTATTTTAACCCAAGAAGTAGCAAAGAAAATGAGCCCCTGAAACACATTAAAACTGTTATCCTACTATATTCTATTAAGACAAAATTAATTTACAAAGTCAATCATTATGCAAGCACAAAAAAACCCAAAACTTAGAAGCAACTACTTATTCCCAAATTCCTAGTAATTTCCTTCTATAAGCAATTACTCAAATGCCAAATAAAATTTAGCCATATTGCTCATAATCAAGCCAAAGTAATAAAGAAAAAAAAAAAAAGGAAGGAATGTGAAAGAAGAAAATTACTATAAAAACTACAGTAAGCCTAATAAGTTTTAATGCCCAAATTCCACAATGGTTATGTTTATGATAAATACGAGCATTTGCAACAAAGCTGACACTCATGCATTTTCAAAACCATCCCAAGTCAAGATCTAAACTTTATAATAATAATCCCACTTGATCTCCTGAACAAGATTCTGTTATACTTCTACCAGTAATATCTGCCAGGAATTAATAAACAAATTGGAAATAACTCTGTCACGCATACAGCAACATTATATCCTGACAATCTAGGATCAATAACCTACATTGGAAAAAATAAATCCTATTTCAACCTATTACATCTTTTAATGCATGAGCAATTACCCTCTGTATATGAATCTGATTTTCTTATTTGCAATTTCTCCCTACCCATCTCAACTGTGTTATACTTTTCACATTGGGAATTTAGGGGGAAAAACCCCAGTAATATCAGGCAATTTTTCCTGGTGATTAGAATTGTGAGAGAGGAAACTACCTCTTAACTTCTGTTAAGCCCTGGTTCTGTTCTCCCAATGCGTATCTTCCCACAGAGAAGTGGTCACAACCTCTCCCTAAAACTTCTTTTTCAGTATTTTATTGCAAGACAAGCTTGAAACATTGAACATGACTGAAATCACTAGTGGATTATTATTTCATACAGGGATAACATCACCTCCTCAACCCTTATCTCTTTCACATCCAGTGACTAATCCTCCTTATCGCAGCTTCACACTGGGAACCCCACCCTCGTGCCCCAGAGACTCCAAAAGCCCTGTCTGCTTCCCAGAATATACTGTAAGTGTTACAAGCATGACCTAATGTATACCCCACTGTAAATTGTATTAATACTGCACTATACAACTTGCACATCACACCAGACATTTGAATTCAGTGAATACTGATCGGCCTGAGACCTTTGCCACACCATTTACCAGCAGATTTTGGGGTTTTTTTTCCCCTCTCCTACAGACCTGCTTTTCAAAACAAAGACAAAACACCCTCCCCAAACACATACCCCCCCCTAACTTTGTCTGTCTTGTTATATAGCCTCAATTAACTTTAAACTGAGAGCTTTCAGAAACACAGAGTGACTGTGCAATCCTAGTTTCTACCTGTCATTCACCAGTAAGCTAATTGCCCTCTACAAAACAAGACAAACAGCTGTAGAGGTGGAGTAGCAAACAATTTGTCATTTTCTCCAACAACACTACCAATTATCTGTACAGGTAAACCGACTGGCCATAGCATTTGTCCTCCGGGTCGTCTGCAAACACACCTCTCTCGTTACCCGTTCAATTACCTTACTGAAGCCCTTTTTCCATCTCACAGCACTTTTACTTAAATTGCTGCTGAAGGACTGCTCCGCCAGAACTTCTACTCCGTGTGTCACCAGGGCGTAGCAAGGGATTCAAAAATAAGAGACTCGATGTCGCTGCACTATCTTAGTCATGGGATATTATTCCAGGCGGCAGGACAGGCTATCTGAACTGAAGAGAATGAGACCCAACTCGTTTTAAGGAATCTCTCTTATCTGTATGTAGTAATCCAAGACTTGGAAGATGCGTTTGCACGCTAAATGAAAAGAAAATTAACATTAGGCAACACACCACCTAGTTGACAGTGCTGATGCCCTTTCTGAACTCAAAGGCCCAAGATCTCATCGCACTCTGTACCTCCCTACCCACTCTGTGGAAAAAAACAACTCCACAGAGTTTCTGGCTCTCCCAAAAGGAGCCAGGCTCAAAACCAAATTTAACTGATCTTTCTTGATGGGCTTCCTGTGGCTTATCATGTGAAAGGGATTTCAGTGTGAAGCATGAAAGAGAAGATAAAGGGGAAGCACAAAAGAAAAATTGAGAGTAGGAGAGTAAAAGAACAAAACATCAGCTCCCTTGAAGGTTTTACCCAGGTCACATTTGTTGTATGAACAAGCCTAGAACCACTGTTCAAGCAAAACTGACTGTAGAGTGTATTTAGATAAAAACTCAACGCTTAATGTTACCCCCGTGGTTGGCTTCAACATCACGTAATAGTGCTGAATACCCAGAAATGGCATCTTTAGTCCAGTGCTCCAGCAGAACCCAGTAAGCCCTTGCAAAGAAACTATTTCACTTAATGTTAATTCCACCCTGACTGTATTAAAGCGGTTTATCCAGTCATATGCTACAAGGTAACCTGTTTAGTAACAGCATGCTGTGCTGATAAAACAATTCAGTTATCTTCAATTGCTTTACTTGCTGGGTTTCAGCTGAGTTTTCAGGGGGTGAGGAAAAACAATTGATGATGAAGTTTAATTGGCAACGATCATCTTTCAGCCACTGAGCTCTATCCGGTAAAGATGCCATCCACATGAAAACAGAAGTCAGCCTTCAAAGCCATTTTTATTATGGTTCTTCCAAGTCTCTTTATACACCACATCCTAACACAAGATGTTTTCTGCAGAAAGACACGGGTGTGCAAACGTGGCAGGTGCAGTACGTCAAGATACATGGGACAATGGTTCTGAAAAGGGAAAGATGAACTTTGGAAGTGCTACATACAGCGACAGCAATCCTCCGGGACAACGGCAACAGAAAGGGAAAAGCAGACTGGATGCTCTGCAAAGATTATGAGAAGCCAAGTTTGTGTGTAAAGATGTAGCACCAGTGTACCATTGATAACAAGGAAAATCATGTTTTCACTAGGAGTACTTCAGAATGGATGGCTTGAACAATAACTTGTAAATAACTAGCCAGCAAGTAATTTGTTCTCATAGAACGGGAGGGATGACGTTGCTAATTTCTTCTGGAAGAAAAACCTATTAATAAAAGGTGGAAGACATTCTGATTTGGATACAAACACAGTTTACGCTGCAAGGATTTCTAGACAATATCCAAGTTTTATTTTTACTCGGACTGCACGTGTATTTCCTTCAGTGAAGGAGCAACATTGTGTAAATACCAGAAGTGCTTCAGGAGGTGGTTGAAATCACCCAGCAGAACAGATCTTCAAAACTTCAGTGGAATGTTTGTTGAACTTGGACAACATTTTCCTTTCAACAGGCAGTTTGAAGCTTCACAGTATAATCCATTTGTAGGTAAGCTATACTTATATCTATTAACAGATAAGTGTGAAAGTCTTGCAATTGTGACAGAACAATCCCTCAGAGTATATCATAATTTAAATCCAGAGCATGGATTTAGATTCAAGATTCTGGGAAACAGAAAAACCACAGTAATTATACTAACACCCTTTCCTACAATAGTTCTAGCATTTTATAGCAAACTAGATTAGATTAACCTCCTTCATGCTATTTGAACAACTAACCAAGGCAGTGAGTTATGACACCTGCACCCTTCCAGGTATTTATATATTCAAAACCAGCCTGTTTTTCAATACAGCAAGCTAAAGGGGGGCAGAAGGAAGGGGTAACACGTGATTAATTATTTTACTATTTATTTTTCCTTGCACTGCATTCCTCATCTCATTTTTTTCTTAGCTTCTTCATAGCTTCTGACTCAGTTTCTACAAAAGCTTTCATGTTGTAATGGGAGCACGTGCTAGAGCACACCAAGCCGGTGCTGTGCATTAGACTCCAGGCAGAATGGGTGGATTTCTCTCCCGTAACAGGTCTCCAGCTTAGAAACAAACAAACAAACAAAACCTACCACACAAAATTACACATGCGGTTACATACAACTAAAATACAGACAGCAGGTTTGCAAAGTTCATGTTCTAATCCCTTCAGGGTTGGAGTAATTGTCAGTGTTGTACTTTCTGATACTTCTTCGTTTTTAAACGCTGCTATTCAAACACTCGGTGAATTAGCAAGAACTAAAGATGCTATCTGCCTCAGATAAACCAAACAAATAATTTGATAATCAGATCATTTACCCACTTACTAATGAAACGCTTGTTATTCCTAGTAACAGAGTATACCTCTACTAAACTGTACTGTTTGCTAACAGACTAAAGTAAATTAATTTATACAACAGCACTGCAGTGAACTGGCTCTGCTACCAAAATACCAGCCAGATAAAAGGTGTTCTTTTGATTTGCAGAAATAAAAGCAATGAAGACAGACAAACTGAGCACAATATAAAAGACTGAAGTGCACAGTCATTTTAATTAACTACATCATTCAAGCACACTAGGAAGGAAACCCGCTTCAACCATTTAAGCAGCACAGGCATTTTGCTTCATTGAATACTTTCATAAATTTTATTAAAAATTTCTGAATTATCATCTATTGTATCATTAGAGACCCATATCAGCTACGCAAACCACATGAAGACTAGAGAACTTGTCATTCAGATTAACCTTTGCAAGCTTACAAAAAGGGCAGCACTTTAGGTTTCATCAAACAAAGAGGTGGGAGAACTTCCGTAATAAAATTATTTCAACCACTTCATCCTAAACAAATTATTTACATTGAGGAAAGGTAATTAGCCTCTTCTGTGAGGGCCCAGCTCTGAGGGGTAGCTGAGTCAAAACAAGACTCAAAGGGAAAGACAAGGAAAGTGGGACTACTGCTGGGTTGTTCTGCAGCTTCTGTATGGACACGTGTTGCTGGCACAATTTAAGAAAAGCTTATCTTGTTGCCTTGTAAAAAATTATCTACAAGATTATACAGGGCTTCTTCCTCACAACCGTTTCTCTTCTTTTACTCACAGAGCTTCAACCTGAAGAACTGAAGACTTACTGCAATATATTGTCTGGGCACTACAAGGGAAGGTGAGGGGAGGAAGACACAGGGCAGAAGGACCTTTCATCATTTGACAGCCTACGCCAAAGCTAACTCCCCGCGTTCACCATCACCGGGATTAGGCAGAGGCCTATTAACTTCACGAGCAATTTCATACTGGTACGAGTCCATCTCCCCGAGTTAAATGCAGATTAGGATGTAAAAGTACCTGTGTAATTCTGAAATTATCCTGTTTTAAAAGACAAGTTTAGTAAAAGGCTCGGTGGTAACAAACATACCGTGAAAAATTCCAATACGTTTATGCTAGGTGTTGGTTTACTACAACATCATTTAACCTACTAACATACCCGAGACAAAAAAATAATAGGTTACAGTAACTTTGATGAAATTCTTTCACCAGGAATTTTAAGCCTTTCACGTGACTTTTTCCCTTCTCGTGTAGGGTGACGTTAACAGTTTCTTTCAGTAACAAGACTCGGGTTTGCCTCTGTTCCAAAGCAATCCCACACGAGTCAAAAGATGACAGGCTGGGGTCAGTTTTCTCAAGCGCGTAACTATCGCTGAACACACCATACCTGCCTGTCTCGGGAAACTTTCAACAAATTAAGCCAGGATCAACAAGTCAAACAGGATTCAGTCGCTACTTTGATGCGAGATTCTTTTACGTTTTATTATCCTCTTTATGGACAGTTTTACATTCCATCCCAGTAGTATTTCTGCTCATCTACTTATTATTTCACATGACTAATTTCCATACTACTATACTCATAAGGGCCTAGTATGAGTGATTTTGCTTTGCCAGCATGCAATTAGTTACTTCCAAATACATCCCTTGTTGCAGTCGGAAGCACAAGGCAATTCTTTTCTTCAGACAGGAAAGATCAGCCCCCTCTTTTTATTTTTTTTTTTTGACAAGGGAAAGAGCAGTGGCTCCTTCAATGGAGCTTTCGGTGGTGGCCAACCCAAAACACATACCCTGGTATGCAGTCTTCACCGATGCCATTACCAGCAGCAGTGACTCCCATATTTGCTAAATTATACACTTGTCACTGAAAAACGTGTCCTGGTGCAACTACTCAGTTTAATATTAATTTGATAAGGGGCAAGCACAACCTTTACACAAGAACAATGATTAAAGTTCTGCAAAATAATCAAATTAAGTATATAACATGCATGGTGCACAAACCCACTGCCTCCTTTCTCTCTTCTCCTTCCTTCAACAACTATTTGTGTTTTATCTTAAGTGGAAAAGTAAACTTTACAGAAGGTGAAGCACGAGGTGCTAACGCAACAAAGGAAGCTTTCCGATGTACAGCTTCTGATGTACCACTATTATTACTGCCACCACAAGCCAAATGAGTGACAAGTTCTCTTTCATGTATGGACCAGACCACAAGCTGCTGCCCAGCAAAGCCAGACTGTAGAAGCTATGCATAAATAGGTATTTAGGAGTGCATGCAAACATAATAGTTGAGATGATAAAGGCAGCTATATATGTTGCCAAAAGGTCTGACCTTCAGCTAAGTAGAGATTTTGTGGTCTGGAGAACTCCTCTGCTTGAGTGACCTGCATACTTGAAACTATAAATTATATATTTCTCTTTGTGAAGAAAGTACATATTTAATTCAAGGATAAAAGTGACTGTGAGATCACAAAAAGGTTTGTCAGGTGCAAGCGCTCAGATTTAAATTCTCAGGAAACACAGGCTGAAATACGGATTTTGAGGTCAGCAGTTTACTTACAGCCAAGAACAATACTCCAAGCTGCTGCTTACTTCTAGGAACGCTTTACAAGCCTAAGCGTAGAGCCTGGCAATTTCAAGTCAAGCCTTCAGTGACCAAGTTTGCAAAGCTGCCTGCCTGTTCAGTCAGTAATGGAGCCTATGAAGTAGTTCTATCTTATGTGTAGTGATTAAAGGGCAGAAAATTATACCGCGGCTACTCTCTCGCCTTCTCTTTCCACGTAAACGATTTGGATCCCGAGAGTAAACTGACAACTTTTGTTAACATTTAAAGCCTCTGCAATCCAAATCTTCTGGAAAGCACAACCAAGTAACGGATTGTACAGAGGGCCTTACTATGTAATTAGGCAAAGACGACCGGCGGTAAAGCAAACGGCATTTGGCGATATTTCTAAAGAACAGCAAAGTGAGGCAAGCCGTCTCACCGCCCCTGTTTGCCAGCGCCATGTGGAGCTCGCCGAAGGCCATCAACCACCCTCCCGTTCCGCAGGCCGGCGGTGATCCTTTACAACCCCCGGGGCCCCAATCCCGTCCCCGTGTCGTCGTCCCCCTCCCGCCCCGAGCCGGGCGGCGGCTGGACCCTCCCGTCCCGTCCCCTCTCTCGCTTCCCCGCTCTGCCCATGTATGTCAAAAGCCGGAGCTCCCGGTTGGGCTCCCGCGGAGCCGCACCGCCGGCCGGCCCCTGCCCTCTCGAGGAGAAACAGCCGCCTTTCGTTTCTAAAATAAAAACCCCAAAACAACCCCCACTAAAACAAACCCACCACCACCGGCCAACCCGCACCCGGCCCACCGTCTCCCCACAGCCTCCCCTGGGCCCGGCTCGGCCACCGCACCTGGGTCCTGCGGGCCGAGCTGGCCGTCGGCCGCGGGCGGCGAGGGACTGTCGCCCGCGGGTCTGCGCCTCGTCCAGGGGTTCTCTTTGGGCGGCGGGGCTTCCACCGCCGCCGGCCGCCGCTGCCGCCCACCCTCCTCCGCGGCCTCCTCCGACTCCCGGGGCCGGCTGACCGCCGGGCCGCCGCCCTCAGCCGCCCTCTGCTCGGCGGGCACCGCCGACACCTGCGCCGCGGACATGCCCTGCCGTCCGCCGCGGGGGAGCCCAGGCGGAGGAGGAGGAGGAGAAGGAGGAGGAGGAGGGGGTGGGCCGCCTCCCTCCCCACAGCGCCGCCCCACCGGCCGGGACTCCCCTGTCGGCTCCCCCGGCCGGGCCCGCAGCGCCACTCGCTCGTTCCCCCTCTCCCTCCTTCCCCTCAGCCCAGCTGCCGTGAGTGGGGAAACGAGCCGTCACCGGCCCCGCTCGGCTCGGGCCGGCCCGCGTGGAGGGAAGGGGGGCGCGGGCGGCGGCCGCCGTAGCGGAGGGGAGGGGCTTAGGGGGGGGAAAGCACTCCCGTGCGTTATGACCTCACAGCGGCCGCGCGCGAGCACGGCGGCGCGAGCACACACCCACCCCCTTTCCCCCCCTTTCCGCGTCCGCGAAAGCACCGCCTTCCCCCCCCCTACCCCCGCGCTTGCCCCTTAAGCACCTGCTTAAGTAACGCGCCGGGGGAACCCTGTTAAAAAAGCTTTATGATTTATTTGCAAGCATCTTTGTTAGCGACGTACCCCTCTCTGACCTTGCACTAATGAGCTTGCACTAATTACGAAGAGGCAAAAAATAAAAAATTAAAAGCCCACGCCGGTGCCAAGCGCAGCCCCGGAAACACAAACACACAAACCGCTACTGAAAAAAGTACTCACTGAACCGCCCGCCCGGCTGCTCTGCGAGTTTTGCAAACCTCGTTAGAATGGCTCCTTTTCGTTATTTCTAATATCGAGGCTGCTGTGAAACACTGTGCGAAAGGAACGGGGGGGTGATGGCGGCGGGACAGCACGAGGTGCAGCAGCTGCCGCCTCCCGGCTCTCCTGTAGCGACACACCCAATTAAAGACGGCTTAACCTCTCGAGTAACGCTTACTTAATTTATACCTCATTTATTTTCGTCTTTCCCGCACTTGTTCAATACGAGGAGGGTCTGGGACCGAGGATGGACACGCGTGGTTGAAGGGAAGTGGACGTCTCTGGGCCGGCACAGCCTAGAGAACACCTTCAGCGGGGACGCGAGAACCCACCGGGGTCGGAGCAGCGAAGGAATCGCCTGTCGCCTGGGCACCGCGACAGACTGGTGCCTTGCCACCACGCCACGTCCCCTCTAACCCTTCTACCTTCTGCCAAGGATCCTCCAGAAGTCATCTTGCGACTGCACACGTGCACTTATACCGCGGGTTAAATGAGGAGGTTTAGTGACACCGCGCTTGTGCCGCTGCCTTATCCCAGAAGCCTCTGGCCCCAGCAGGAGGAAAGACACGGCAGCCCGAAATTCATCAGCCCTTGCCCTCTTCGCAGCCTCCTAGTGCTCCCCCATAGCTCCCCGTGGGTGCACCTTGAGGCACCCTTTCCTCTCTGCTTTCTTGTGTTCAGCCTTGCAAGTGACAGACAGACAGACGTAAGAGCTTGGCCCACTTTTGCTCCCTTTCTTATAAATAAGTCCTCCAAAAAGATAACCAACATCTATTTAATAAACGAAGTAAATAGGGGAGGAGTTGCTTGTTTCATAAATAGAAAAAAAAATTACTACTGCTTCTAAGCACGTTTTCCACAGTAAGTGACACATGTGTTCTTTCTTCGCTTTAAATTTATACCAAGAAAGAGGCAAGGGGAGGAAGGTAGAATGATTAAAGTTAAAGCAAACCTTCAAACTCTCACAAGCATTTTTCTTTGCAACTAAGAACCCATTTTTTTCAGATGCAATAAATCTACTAATCAAGGACATGCCAGTTGCATATTGCGGTGACAAATTGATTTGAAATGGAGGGAAACAGTCTCAGTGAATCATTTTGTCAGGGAAAAGGGGGAATATCTGTACAGGTTTAAGCCTATGCTCCTGAAAACAGAACTATCAGTCACGCTACCCATTCAAAACCATTTTCACATCTTTTACTTGGTTTCCCAAACCAAAAAAGTTATGCAGAAGTTAGGGTGATACAAAAGTACAGAGGCCCTACCTAAGTCACTGGTAAGAAGGGGGTTGACCTCCTGTTTCTTCTTGTTCTCCTACACGTGTGAAAAGATAAGGAAGCAGACATGGAGGCCAGCTGGGACTTGAAGAACACTGCGACGCTCCAGTGCGGGAACCTCAACTGACCAGGAAAAAAGCAGGAAACCGGTTAAGATTTAACTGGGAATGGCAGGAGAGACCAAAACCAACCAACCGAACAAAACACCCGCTAAAGGTGACCAGTACCGTGGCAGCTTGAGAAGTTTTTGTACGTACGTTGTGGCAGTAGAAGGCTTACTGTCCATTTTGGATGGACTGGGCCTGAAGAGTATAGAGAAAGCTTTTACAGTTGCCTAAGACTCATTTGTCCACTCAAATTTGTGGACGTTCAAGTTTTGTCCCCTCAAAGCCTCTGCCCACTTTGTATCACACCTCTTGTTACTTTCTAGCAGGGGGCATCAGACTTCCCTGGCAAAACTCAGGAGTACTTTTTTCCCTCTGAGAGCGCAGTGTTTAACACACTCATAGGACAGGAAACCAGGAGAATAAGTTGTCACGAGCTACTTTACATTTTAAAGCCTCAGTTGCATCTTGTGTAGAAGCACCCGAGCACACCAGGCAACACCAGGAATTACAGGATTGCATAATATAGTAGCATTTTACCCATCTAATAATTTTTCATGAGGAATTAGATGCCTACAAACTATAGGAACCTCCTTTCAATAGGCTGTAACTTATCATTACAGCCGAGCTGACAGAGAACCTGACAGCTTAAGATAAAGAAAACTTCCCTGCCCAACCAACTGTAATTAAGATCAACATTTAAAAAAAAAAAAAAGCAACACAACACAAGATAAATAACTAAAAAAACCCCAACACTACCCCAAAATGTTAGCAGCTACCAAGCAAAAATAGGAGGATCCAAGGATTTTCACTTTCTAATCCACTATTTAAAGAGTATCGATATACAAGTACATGACATTCCTTTAAGAAAAAGCAGCGAGACTCCATTCCTTCATATCAGGCTTTCCAGGTTAACACAACACAAGCCATCTATCCTAGCTAAAAAAAAATAATAAAATAATAAATTGCTGAGCAGTTGCATTTGAAAGGGTTGTTTTTTTGGACTTGGGGAAGTAAAAGAAAATGACAAAACCCCTCCATTCGACAATGATTAGAGGTGTTCTGTCCTACAGGGTGATCAACACTTCGGTGCCAGGAGAGAAAAGGGGGAACAAAACACTAAAAAAGAATTACCTGGGCTACTTGGGAATAACACGGCAGATCTAACCTCCAGCTGTCCTGAGACGTTCCTTGCCAGTATAAACAAAAGGCACTACCTGCTCCGTTTGTCCTCCTCGTGTTCTGTCAGTCACAGTATTGGCACACAGAGCTGTCACCACGCTCTTCGCTTTTCAGATGGCATAACTAAGCATCAAAATACAAATCAATTGCATCTTGGTCACTGGGTACAACTGGCAGGCTCCAAACAGAATGACTGCTCCAATTCCACAGAGTAAGTCACAACAATTTTCCAGGATATTTCCTGCCCCCTTCCCCACCCCCCCCACATAAACACCATCAAGACTCAAAGATGCACCTGCCGGTAACATCTAGAGCGGTCTGTTGAAAGCAGCCTTTCACCCAACATCTGATGTTCCCCATCCGTATGAGAGACTGCTACAGATGACAAAATAGCCTCCTCTTCTCCCAGTGGCAACTCTACCACCACCACCTTCCCACCTCACAAGAGCAACCGTCAGCAGCAAGGGTGATTTTTTTTTTTCCCCCAATTACAGCTGGACAATCCTGCAATACATTCGGAGTTTATTAAGGTACAACGCACCTTTGCTTGGATATACAGCAACAAGCAGGAAGAAATCGCAAAGATTTTGTACCCTTTTAAGAGTAGAAGGGATTTTAAATAACTCTTAGAAAAATTCTAGGACAATGAAGCTGCTGAAAAATATAAAACTGGAATCACAGTGGTATCTTAATTAGATGATAGAAGCTTATTTTCTTTACTAGGTACTGCATGTAGAAAAACATGAAAGCGGTATCACTGTTGATTATGTGAAGCTTTTATCTTGTACTGTAGATAAACTACTTGTGCTACAGCACTAGCAGGAATACAAAGGACTGCAGGATGACACTGAAATGCATTTTGAATTCCTTTTAACAAGAAAAAAAGAAATCTCACACCTGTTTTTTTTATAATGATTTTTATTGAAAAACATTAAAACCAAAAGATTATGAAGGCCAGTTTCACAACAAATTTGAGACATACAGAATAGCTTCCCTGCTATTTGGATTTAATGCAGGAACTGTATTCCAATATTTTTCTCATGCAATTGTTGGATTAAAATCACATTCTCATTAAACATCCATATGGATTATTAATAACACTTTCTTAGGATTTAGCCTTAAAATCTGGTTTAAAAAGTCAGTTCTCCAAAGTTTAAAAACATTTACATGGCAAGATTCCCCCCTTCACAGAGCAGCTAATAGCTTCTTGTGTCTGATAACTGGCAGAAACAGACCACATAGCTCACTTTTCCTTTTGTTATTCTAACCTGAGAAGTTTGTTAAATGCTTCTTAGCCGGCTTTCATATTTGGCATCATTAATTTAGTTATGTAGCAAAGTGTGATTATTCATTCTTGTCTTTCACTACTTAGCCTGAAAGACGCTCTCACAAACAGGAGTTCCATTAGCAGAAAACTGCTTCTGTGAGTAGCATGCCCTTTTGGCAAGTTAAACCTTGTTGGTAATACCAGCACAGAACACTAACCTCAGGATGTCAAGTTCCCATCAGTTGTGTAATTCCTAGCATTGTGCGCTTTGAAAATATTTACTTTGGCATGTTATACTTTGTAGCGTAGAGAAGTCGATTTCTTTTTGTGCTTGCTCCACACCTTACAAAATCGGCCTTTTCTCTTTCCATTTATTCAAGCCCTTTCCCTTGCCACCAGTTATCTCCCTTTCTCATAGCTGCAACAGGAACAGGACACAATAAAGCACGCAAATACATTTAAAATGTGAGATATTAAAAAGTTGCTGAACAGCAGACAGTGGGCTTGTAAAACACTTAGCTGATGAATGAGTTTGTAAAATGTAAACCTCAAATCTTTTAGTATTCAAGCATTCAATTTGAAATTTGTAGGCTTACTCATATTTGATTTCAAACCTTTCAACATTCAGTGTTTTACTACAGTTAAATGTGCTTCATACTTGATAACAGTATGTATAACACCAACATTGCCTAAAGTAATGATGAAAACCCACTTGAAACAAGCAATTCAACTTCCAACAGAATATAACTTCGTTTGCAGTTTCAGAAAACGAGTACGTTAAGTAATTCGGGTTACTAAAAATTGTTGCAGTTAGGTTTTACCTGAACTTATCTGATTTCTTCCTAGTTACTAGTCCTGTCTGCTAGACTAAAATTCAAGAAAGTATATTTGTATAAAATTAGCCTTGTTTGCTTCATACTCTGCCTATTAAAAACCATTATGCTAACCACAGAGATCAATGAATGATTTGAAAGGTGTAGGAGTCACGTATCCTGAGAAATGGATGGATTTTTCTGTTCGAGTATTTCTGGTCATTAATATACGAAAATTAAAGTATTGCAGTTTTCAACTTTCTGCAAAATAGTTTTAAAAGAATGTTACATGAGATTACCACAAAATAAGATGTGGGCAGATACCATAAACAGCTGATGCATGATAACCTTTTATTCTACTGTAATTTATTGGCATAATTGATCCCCAAAGAGGAAACAACATACTTGGGATTTTCTTAAATGCATTCATAATCCTCATTTTTTTATTTTCCATTCAATTTAAAAAAAGTGTTGAAAAATAAGGAGCTAACCTAAATGTTTTGTTAATCCTTAGTCTCACATACATTTTTAATATTACACAGTGAAACTGTGTTTTGCATATCAGCACTGAATGCACTTTAAAAAAAGACCTCTGTCAAAATATATCCAGCAGGTCTTTATAGCACCATATAATCTGCTGTTGATTTAACTGCTTAGAATCAGACTTCTTGTGCCACTGCTTCTAAAGAAAAATAATTACATTTTTATTTCCTCTAGCATTCGAAGAAATACAATCTAGAAGAAAAAGGTTTTGATATCCAACTAAATGCATGTAAACAATTAATTAGTAGACACTCCATTTTCACTTATTCCAGTTTTGTGAAACTGATCAGTGAATTGCTACGTGATTCTTCTGGAATGCCACGGTTTAATTCAGTGGCAGAACAAAATCTCATGGATGCATTGAATGAAAATGTCTCTCTCACTCTTCTTTGAATTTTGAAAAGCTCTTTTTGCAAGATTTGATGCTGTCCCTTCTATTGTAGCTCATTTTCCATACATAATAGAGAAAATCAGTGACAACCACAAATGGCCAAGTGCTGGCAAAGCCACAGTACGACACAGTAGGAGTAGCAGGAGGACAAGGAAGCAACAGGAAACCAAGGTACCTAGAACAAACTAAAAATACACTGAACACAAGACAGCATCTTAGCCCTACAGCAAATTTTACATTCTTTCAATACTTGTATTGGCCTCTTTTCAACTGATACACAATTCAGAATTTATTCAGAATTAAAGGAATATACAACACGATTAAACATGAAGTACATGAACCATTCATGCACTAACAAATGCTGCTTTCCCCCTCCCCACCCCACCACCCCCCCCAGGTAAAGCTGAAGCAAATGTGTCAGAGTGGCATTTGGTTGAAATGAACATAATACTGGTACTTTACCATTCTTGATAATTGTTACCTACAACAGTCAAAGTCAATAACCACCTATTCAAGGTTGCAAGAGGCTTGTTTTCCAAATGTGAGTTCCAGTAAGCGGAAGTACAAATGAGATCAGTTTGAATACATTATGAAGACTTTTAAACTGCATATTTCTGAAGAAAGCGGTCAAACGCATCATAAATTGCTTGTCTGAAACAAGGAAAAAAAGATAATTTGTGTAATTTGGGAAGGACAAATATAAATGGTGTATTTCCATATATTCACAAAGCTATCATCACAACTTCAAACAGCACTCAAAAATGTGATATTAAGCACTCTTTTCTTCTTCATTCATTCCTGGGATCTCTCACTTCAATCCAGTAACGTATTTATGTTTCAGGAATGAGTGGGACTGTTTTACCAACTTTAACACTCACGCAAATGTTGATAGATTAGGAACTTTTTATTTGAAGATGTCAGGAAATGGGTCAAAGAGGTATAATTCATATAAAGGAACTGTATTTACATAGCTGATTTACATAGCTAATCTTTTCAAGTCAATGCCTAGTATTAGGAAAGCAAGAATACAAGCAAGTCCTACTCATTTGCAGTCACATTTATATTTTAATTGTGATCTGCAGTTGTCTTTTAGTTCTCAGAAGATAACACTTGCAAAGAGACAAGAGCTGCACAATAGAACATAAGGAGTCACTACTTAAAAAAAAAAAAAATCTTTTCTAGTGTCCATCAAGCAAACTAACTAAAAGCTCTTACAGGAAAACAAGAGTGAGAAGGATCATTCTCTTGCCATTGGCTTACTGAACAATCCAAGCTGTATTGCACCTCGTCTTTGCTCATAAAATGGAAATGCTGACTTTCTCTTTAAATTATTTCAGATCTGGTAACTTGTTTTTCAAAGCAGTATTTGGTAGTTGTCGCTTTAATTATGAACTTGTTCTTAAAATAAAAATTATCTGTTTCAAAATTATGCTTTTAAGCTCACAACTATTTTTAGAGTTTCCTGTTTACCTTACCTAAAGAGTCCTTGTTTGAAGAGGTAGGCACTGACATGACCTCCGTCCAGATACCTAATTTCACATCCAGGCCAGATTTCTTGAAGACTGCGCACCCCAGTTCGAGGAATATATGCATCTTCCTTAGCTTGTACAACTATGATTAAACTTGGGTCAACTGGTACTAAAGAAAAATAGATCAAAATTGAATTAATCTAACATAAAAAATAGACACACATCAGCTGAGATTTTGGTTGCAAAACTGCTCTGTATTTCTAAAAAAATTAAAATTATTCTAAGCTGTAAAAAAAATAGATTTCCTGAAGTCTCTAGCAGAATTTATCTGTTAATTGACATTACAGTAGTGAGGCCATCAGTAGAAAAACAAATCAATATCCTTCCCTTCCTTAAAGGGGAAAACTTCACAATTCTTTGAGGAATGATAAGAGAATTTTTTTTTTCCTCAAGGAGACAAGACGACAACTTTTCATATGAAAGGTCAGACAAAGTATGATATACATATATTCTTTTTCATTTCCTACATGTTTTAGTTCCAACATAAAAATCCCAACATATTCTTATATATATTTATTACTCATAACCAGAATTGCACCAATTAGATTACTAAGAGGAACACCACCAAAATGATGTTGAGAAAAATAATACCAAAATGATGTTGAGTACAGGACAGTTCTCTCTTCACAAAGAATATATCTGATGTAGTAAATAGTGATCAGCCAAAGTGCTTGAAAATGGGGTGTCACAAATAATTTAGACCCTCTCCTTTCCCATATACTAGATCACGTTGAGAGGACATGTAATGCTAAAACAGATTCTAGTCTTCCATTCAACTTTCCATGAAATCTGAATGTTAGGCAGATTATCTGAGGGTCCTCTCTAGAGACACTCCAAGGATACCCTGGCAGGGGATGCAATATCTCCCAGAGCATGAAGACACCTGGGAGACAACTGACACGAAGGTCTACATCACTTTGACAAGTGCATTAGGATCACAGATCTTCTAAAGTTTCAAGAAAGGTCAATGCTTTAGCTAAGTGACGCCTGGGTAAGTGTCTAGGTACACAAGAATGTCTGTACTTAGAAGTTTACAGGGATTTTTCTGTATACTGAAAAAAACTTCTATAGCTTTAAGGAAAGCACTTCACTGGTACTCATCACAAAACATGTCCAGTTAACAGTAATCTGGAACATTGTCCAAGTCAAGAAATCTATATGAGTATCGAAATCTTTAGTAGTTGTTTTATTTTTTACTTTTTATTTTTTAAAACATTTACCAATGGAGTACTGAATACCAGAATTAAAAAAATGAAGTGGCACAGGGTCTCAGCATCAAGAATGGTTTGACATTCAAAGGTAACTCTGTCAGAAACCTGTCTTTTGTCACAGTATGTTGTAGGACATGCTCGGAGTCCTCACTGGTACACGTGCAGTTGAACTGTTTAATCGAAAGGGTCTCTCACAAAAGCAGTTCTGAGCCCCCACCCCAGCAAAACCCTTTCAGTCAGCTCCAGGAAGTCACCTCTTGTTTGCATGGTCCTGCAAGCAGGCCATTGAAAGGGATTTGTCCTAGATGCCATGAGAGCCAGGTTCATCAGATTTAAGGTTCACTGGGCTACAGCTTCCTCTATAAGCTATGCTTGTCCTGAGAAACGCTATATTCACCAGACTGCATCATCCCAGAAGGAACCCTGTGCATTTTAACTGGTCACGCATGTCTACAAGCATAATCCAAGCTTCTCAGCTATGTTGGCTACTTCCTATTTGAAGTCAATATCAGATATCTGCTTTAGGACATTTACTTGAAGCTGCTTGAAAAAAAAAAAACTTATTAGAAGCTTAATGAGATCTAGTTATTTTACCACACAGATGTTTTGTTCTTTTAAAGAATACAAATTTGCGCTAAATTTTATCTGAAAAAAGCCACAGCAAGGCAGAGAAACAATAAGCAATGATACTGGAAGGCATATTTTTAATTTACTTTCTCATTGGTTTACCATCAAGAAGAAACAGAAAAACAATAAGGAAATGGATGCTTGTGAATAACACTCAGGATCTTTTCATATTTCAGCTAAGGTTTACACAATGCAGAATGAAGAAAACACCTTTCCTTCCATCATATTTTGTTCAGTTTTCCAAACTGCACATTAAAACAAATAAATACATACCTGAGAAGTTAGCTACATGGGTACATTCATCCATTACTCCTTTCATGAACCTTAAGGATTCTCTCTGTAAAGTGTCATTCTTTCTTCTTTTGTTTATCCTTTGTCCTTGTTGGCTGCTCAAGTTCTTACTGCTATTGCTACTGGTTGAAAATGTTTGATTTATGCACTGCATTTTAGGAGCATCTTGTATTAAGAGTCTTTCTGATGAGGCACTTAGAGTACTTTTACTTGTGGTAAAGCTGTGAACAGCTTCTTTAGATACAGTCTTGTTTGAGGAATCAAAGTCGAACATTCTGGATGTCATGTCCACATCCTCCAGACTGTCCACACTGTCAGGGAAGTTTTTAACAAAGTCTTGTCCCATCTTGAAAGAATCAGTCTAAACAAATACAACAGGTAATTTATTAAGGGTTTCTCTTTTAAACCAGTTGGTTAATCTTAAGATCAACTCAATAGTAAAAACAAAAAAAAAAAAAAGAAAGAAGAAACAACCAGCACTGCTCACACAACTTGTTTTCAGCCTGCATGTCACTCTAACTAAATTCTGATCATCACAATCTCTTGATAATTCAATTCTACCTTTCTGTCAGCTTAAAAATGCAAGAAGTACTCGTATATAGTAGCTAGCGATACAAACATTTGTCTGTTTTTCATTCTGTATTAAACTTTGAATTTAGAATCGCAGTCATTTAAGCTCAAATTTCTGGGCAAATAACTCATAAAAACTATGCAATTTTCAGATCATTTTTCCCCCATTGTTAAACGAGCAGAAATGTCTTTTTGGCAAAGTATTAAAATATTAACACTTAGAGCAATTTTTCACAGACATGAAGAAAGATAGGCTATAGCAGTAAACCTGTGTGACCAGGTCTAATGTTAGGTTTAGAATGGAAAAATCTACTGTCTCCAAGTACTAGGAAGACAGAAGCTGAACATCTGGAAATGATTCTTCTTTCCATTTTAGAATCATCTATTCATTTAGGTTGGAAAAGACCTTCAAGATCATTGAGTCCAACAGTTAACCTAGCTCTGGCAAGTCCACCACTAAGCCACATCCCTAAGTGCCACATCTACACATCTTTTAAATAGCTCCAGGGATAGATACTAAACCACTTCCCTAGGCAGCCTGTTCCAGCGCTTGACAACCTTTTTGGTGACAAATTTTTTCCTAACAACCAATGTAAACCTCCCCAGCACAACCTGAGGCCGTCTCTTTTTGTCCTATTGCTTGTTACTTGGGAAAAGAGACTGACCTTGCATCTCACTACAACCTCCTTTCAGGTAAGCTGTAGAGAGTGATAAGCTCTCTCCTCAGCCTCCTTTTCTGCAGGATAAACAATCCCAGTTCCCTCAGCTGTTTCTCATAAAACTTGTGCTCTGGAGCCTTCACGAGCTTCACTGCCCTTCTTTGGACATGCTTCAACACCTCAATATCTTTCCTGTAGTGCTGAATAAAGTGGGACAATTACTTCCCTAGTCCTGCTGGTCACATTATTTCGGATAGAAACCAGGATTCTGTTGGCCTTCATGGCCATCTGGGAACACTGCTGGCTCATATTCAGCTGGCTGTGGACCAATAACCCCAGGTCCTTTCTGGCCAGGCAGATTTCCAGCCACTCTTCCCCAAGCCCATAGTGTTGCATGGGGTTGTTGTGACCCAAGCACAGGACCTGGAACTTAGCCCTGATGACTTTTGCCTGCAGCATCAGTGTTCCTGGAGCGTATTAAGCAAGCACCTAAGTAACTATCTCCACCCTAGCCTCTCTTCTCCTGTCATTAAGTTATTTGAAAGAGGACTATGGCAAAGCAAAGAATCTCAGAAAAAAAAAGATTATTTATGAGAACTGGCTAGAAGACAGTGTTGCAACATATGAGCAATTCTTAAAATGTTATCACTCCAATCTAAAAGAGGGGTGAGGCAATGAAATTCCCCACAGGAAGAGTCTTTCAACCCTAGTCAGAAAAAGTCAAAGGCAAAGAAGATACGCAGACAATAAATTATATTTCTTAAGGACCATGAAGCTAATTACAAAAGGTCTACCTCATGGTCATCCCAGCTGCCTGTGCAGTAAAAGTCTAAAGCTGAAGAAAGGCTACCATCACACATAGATACCTAGCACTCTAAACAAACTAGAAAAATAACTTAGATGTTGCTACATAATATTCTACAGCACTGTATAATTGGAAGCAATTGCTTCAAAGGGCAATAAATCATGCTTTTATATCCACACACCAGGCTACTGGCTTTCCAGACTATAAAGCTAGTTACTGGGAAATATTTATGCTTTCAGTGTTTTGATTGAAATCATTTTATGTTGCAGATTGCACTAAGTGTGGTCACGGAAAAAGCTCACAGCAAGAGATATACTTAGCACACATTATACAACAAAAATTAGCTTCTGTTTTTCAGAAGGTTTTCCTTCAAAGATTAAATTTATCAAAAGCATAAGAAAACAAGGGGCAAGCATGTTTTAGCTAACAATTGGCTACTACTGGAAGTAAAAAGAATTTACATTATTTGTTAGATTTGCACATATAAATATTAGCAAATAGGGAAAATAAATGATACTTACACCACAGTATTCAAGCATTTGAATGATTTCTTCTTCATAAACAGTTTGCGTAAAATACTGTTTCTCTAGCTCTCTCCAGTTCACTGCCTTGCTCAACACACCCTGAGATTATAAACATAAGTGTCCAGTACACAAGTAAAACTCAGAGATAATTCTGAAATAATGATACACAGAGAAAATTGATCTGTTCCTCTCTATGACTTGGATTTTTCCAGTGGACTTCTGCCCAAGTTTCCAGGCAGCCCTTACAATTACTGGAATCAAAGCATAAGCATATATAAGCACCTCCCTTTAAAAATCAAACAAATCAACAACGAAAAAGAAAAAACCCTAAGAACAGAGAAATCAGTTCCACTTAGGGTCTACCTGCTTCTAGACTGGGATAAACCAACAATGGGTGTCAAAGCCAGTCTATTTCACTCCAGCAGGAGGAGTGAAAAAAGATACCCTTCACAGTAGTAGCATTATTATCACCCAAATATTTAAGCCAGGCTTTGAGCAGAAGAAATCATGTTTTCACGCTTTGCTTCCTCACCTTCCCACTTTCAGATGAGGACTCTAATCATTATTCCACAACCCAGCCCCAGCATTTCATTTGGCACATGACCCTCTGAAGTAGCTCAAAGCTACCTTCCTTATCATGCGCTGTACACCCTGAGCGGGAAGGGTGGGTTTTGCTACTAGTCACTAAGAGAGGCTGAAGGGTGATGAAATGCCCTAACTGAAAAGGTGAATGTGCCCAACCCAGATCTTTTAACTTACATATCTGATTACATTCTAGATTACTAACGAATATATATCTTAATTACCGTAGTAAAGACCGCAGAAGCTGTTGACCAGGAAAGACACGGAATCAGTGGCAATGGTTTAGGCCAGTTTGTCACTGCCAGTGAAGCCATCTAGAATCAAAGGCACTTATTAGATATTTTAACACCGAATTCACAACATGGGAGAAAGATCTCTGTTACCTTCCATTTATTTGTATACACAGTATTGAACAATACACAGCATCAAAACAGTTAAGGAATGTGGCGGTTGGATATAGTTTCACCTATTTTGAAAACACAGCCTATTCTTCAGCGGCTTCCCTAACCATAAACATTGCCCTGCATAGGACTAATTTCAAGGCCAAATGGGGTTTTGTTATAAGAATTCCTAATGGAATATTTATTTTTGACCTTTTAGTTGTTTAGAACCATGAAAAGCACCTAAAACTCCTTTTCATTAAGTTCTTGCAAGCTTATTTCAAGGCAAAATGAAGGCAATCTACAGAAGAACTATTTAATATTCTACACTTTTAAAATCTGTATACTGGAAACACAATGTGGAAGAGAAGTAATCCAGCACGTTAGGTGGACTCTTTTTCTGTCCTCTAAATTATTTTTTACATCAGTTCTCAGAATGTCCTTTTGTGAATATGCTGTTTATTCCAGAAAAACACAGAGCAAAGAAGCCTAATGTACAGCAGCTCCCCTATACAGTGTGTTCTTGCCAAATTTTATTTCATTGCTCTAAAATGAACTGTGTAAACTCCCAATACAAAATACTGTTTCTGTGACAGAGGTTCTAATAAATGGATGTATACAACTGAACTATAATTATATTCTAATTCCTTTTTATTAATGAAAAGTTACAAGAACACCACATATCAAGATTCTGATAGCCAGAAAGTCTGACTTCTTTCTTTTGAATTCCACCCTCCCCCCATAAGTAGAATTGAATTAACGCTACCTACTTTCTGTTGTAAAACACATGCTAAAGATGATTAACATAAAAGATTATTTATTTTCCTGGTTTTAAATTGTACCAGAAGTCCTGTAAATCAGGACTAGCCAAAAATATATATTCCTGGATTACAAAAAAAAAAATTTACAAGGTGTTTCCAAACTCACTTTCTCAGACCCTGCCTCCTCCTACACCCATGCTGTATGTCATCATTGGCACAGGATACAGTACTCAATTATTCCCATAGTGTTTGAAGTGTCCCACATGGTTAGTGGTGCATATACCAGTTTGAGAAATCCAACCCAATTCACAAATAAGACAGGTAAGATGTTTAAGACAAAAGTTGTTGTTTCAACAGGGTGATGTTTAAGTAAATCAAGGGTGCTTTGTACATTTCTGACATTAAGAGTTATAAAATCATGCTTTGGAGGAAAACGATTTTCCTTTCGGTAGACACTGCCATTGCCAACATTATTTGTTTATCTCCAATAACAACCAAACAAGAATCAGCAAAACAGAGGTATGGTGTGTTAATAAGCTTTGTACTTATGCCTCACGGACCAATGATTAACTGTAGAGCCACAACAGTAATATTCTAACTTTGTATTAGTCTTTCAAGCATCTTACTAATACACTGCTGGTTTAGTTGAAATATGCACAGTGTCATACACAAAATATTATCCACCTCATTCCAGAAATCTTTTCTAATCAACCAATGATTGGGGGAAAAAAAAAAAATAGTTGAGAACAGAACTGACACTCAAAGTCAGCTCAATTATAACATGCCTGTAAAGAGGAGACATTTCACACAATGCATTCAATCACAAAAGTTTAAGCAAGAAGAATGGAGGAAAAGAGGGAGAACTAGCAATTGATCAGTACAGACCTTCTTCCAGAAAAGATTTACCTCCCCCCCTTTCTTTCTCTTGTGGAAAAAAACATGATTATGTGAAATGCTTATATTTATATTAAGTCCGTCAGGAGCTGGCTGACAAAGGGCTCTATGATTTGTCAGTACTTATTGAGGATTATACTAACTCAGCACCGCAGAATATGAGAATTGCCAACAATTTGTTTGTCATGACTCTAAATGTTTATTTTAAAGTACTTCTTAGAGGCACGCTATAAAACAAATTGTTTCTGTATGCTAAACAATCAAATGAGAAGTTAAAACAAAAATTACTGAACAGGAAATATAAAAGCTTACATGTCCTCCCATGGATATTCCAGTCATCCCTAGCGGTCCATAGCCTTCTCTCTCTAGCCAGTGCAAAAGAGCTGCCGACTCTAGAACAAGAGCTCCTCCCATCACAAACAGGTCCGAGACATTTTTTAAACATGACCGTCTTTTCTCCCCAGAAAAGGAAAATATAGGATTTATTTTCCAACATTAGATTTTGACAGTTCTCATCATTCTATACATACTTTTATATAAAGCCTGATCACTTTCCCAGAGAAATTTGGAGCTGAACCCCTGTTGATTCAACAGGAGAAAAAGCAAGCCCAGATTCTCTGGCACTTCCACTTTTTCCATCAAAATGAGTACTAGGAATAGACACCTACTAAGCTTCTAGTGTAACATCACTGACAGCCTGGTCTTCTAGATATTACCAACATTACAATCTCATTCATAGTAATCTTTTGTCCTGTAAAGTGATAAAGAAATAGAACTAACATGATACAGTCCTGGGCATACTCTATCTCATTTGAAGAAACAATTGTTTTT
>VXBJ01005271.1:275944-287827 GCA_013400055.1 Nycticryphes semicollaris
TTTTTTTTCTTATTTACCTGTTTTACATCATTGAAAAATTGCACACAACATTTGAAGAGCAATCAGTATGTCAGCTTTGGAAGCACTCATCAGTGTCACTGTAAGACTGAAATTGTAAAGTGGGAAGTTTGTCACGGTACTGAGAAATTCATGTAGCATACTACAAAGTATTAAAATACAGAAGAAAAAAAAAAGAAAGCTATTCAGCTGAACCACCAGAGGGGACTTTCAGAAAGGGAAAAAAGTATTGTACAGAGCAATTAATACCTTTTTAATTTGAGGAGGGGGACTGTGTATTTTCAGTACCACACAGTCAGGTTACAAAAGACTACTGGCCTCTTCTGCCAGCGTACAATCACATTGGAGTCGCTCTGAAGCACAAGGACAAAGCTTACTGTGCAAGCCACAGAGCAATGAACATAGCTGCTGCAGACCAGTATTTATAGGCTAGTGTAATTCTTTCCTACAGCTTTGTTATGAGAGATTCCTCAGCCCTTTCCAGCTGCTGTGTTTATTAAACACCGTTACTAGCATATTAACTAAAACCTTTACTGCTGGTTTGTAACCTGGTATCAAAGAGCAACAACCACTGGTTGGGGTATTAGACTAAGCACTCCCCTTCTAAAGAATCCCTCTCTACATCATGCATATACTAAGCCGTCAAGCTAGACAACCAAGAAGGGAGTTAGACATATCCTTGCCAAAAGATATATATTCTTCTGCATCAGATCCTCAATAACTGGGGGAAAACCACACCAACGGATGTATTCCAGCACACATTCTCTCCTGTCACTTTCCTATAAATGCTACACTTTTAAACACAGTAATAAATGTATATACATTTAAGATGTTTTCCTAGCAAAAAACAATTTTATGACAGTCATCTTAATGTAATTAACTTCTTTTAAAATAGTGGTTCTTATGTCAAAATAAATTAAATTCAACATCTGCTTTAGAAAAAAAAAACCTAGAAGCTATTTTTTTAATCAAAGTTTTCTCCTTAAAAGTAATTTTTTTAAGCTGAAATCTACATAAAATCTAGAAAACCTAAGGTTCTGTAGTGTGCTCCCAGTGAAGTCCTAATGCAATGGACAGCTTTAAGAATTTCAGCTGTAAAAAGAAATCACTTTCTACGCATCTTCTACTTGGTTAAATATTGAAATTATGATTTTAAAAGGATTAAAACACCAGCTCATGTTTGGACTTTAAGAAATACTGGTCAACTGAAACCACAGCTTTGCTTCAGACCCATGTCCTACTGAATTCTGTTTATACTCCAGGGGCTCAGAAAACGTGAAAAGCAAAAACAAAACAAAAAAAAACCCCAGTACTGCCTAATTAGGCTTTTAAATTCACATTTAAGAAATCAACTGAGGGAGCCAAGTCCTGTAAAATACTGTATATTACAGTTTTCACTAACAAGCAAGCAACACCAGATTCATTTACATATCTGACTGCAGTCCCCTTCAACATCTTGGGAAAGCAAACTCTTAGCAATTGTAACAGGCAAGTACACTATCTGAACAAAGACTATTCAGATGACTGGAATACAGTTGCAGGATTTGTACACGCACAGTTGTGAATTACAACAACAAACTGATGCTTGCTTTCACATTCATCCCACTTCCTACTGCAAGTTCATTTTTTGCAAATTTTCCTAATCCAAAAAATGACAAAGCTGTCTACCAAAGGCTAGACTTCACATTAGCAGGTTACAAGTGGTCCATACTTGAGATTTTTTTTTTTCTCAATAAGTTGTCAAAGTTTACACTATTTTGAGCTTCTTGAGGGAAAAAAAAAAAAGAGGCAGCAGTGTTTTAAAAAGACAGTATCTATTAATGTAATGGTAATACTTACAATTGATCCTTAGGTTTTCTACAGCCATGTACAAGGCTCAAGTTAAAGAAAGTATTTCTGTATAAAAACTGGTAATTAAAATAAAATAAATCATATACATAAATACAGCACTGATTAATTAAAATTTGGAATTTCAATTTCAAATGTTTAACTGGAACTAAATCAAGTTAAGCATAGTTTGGTGATGTACTTTGCAACATAAGATTTTCCTATGCATGTACCTGCCAAAAATAAAAAAATATGTAACCAGACATCCTATTTAATAAAACAGGGTAACAGTGTTACAAAAGTTACCAATGAGTTGTTGCCAGGACAGAACTTAACTTCTTTATAAAAAAAATAAAAAAAAAAAAAAAGAAAAACATCTTAAATAGTAGCAATTAGCTTCCCAAAAGTACCTGAGGTACCAAAAGGTTGCATTGAGAAGGGAAGGCAGCAAAGGCAATTTTCTTTTCTGTCATTAATACATTCAGAAGACACACAGTATAATGTAGAACAAATGAATAGTTTTCACTCTATCATGACTAAAGAAATTGTATCGGGACTTTGATCAGCACACAGATTCATATCAGAACTTTTACTCTAATAACTACAGTAAGCAGCTGCAGAAGACTTTTTTTTAAAAAATAGAAAAGCAATATTTGGTATAAAGTAGTATATTACATTAACTGCTTTCATGCTATGGTCATACTTTGCTTCTATCCACTGAAAAACCCACTGGAAAGTGATCCACAACGTAGATATTACACCAGCACAGTGTTTTCTATCTGTGTAGAGAACGCTGAGAATGAGTACCTTGCTTTCCACAAAGGATATAATAAGGATTTTCTAGCAATAGGGAAGCCATGCAGGCTTCTTTAATCATTGGACGGGCCATTAATGTGCGTCTCCTCCAGAAGTGCTAAAAATAAGATGTAGAAACATGTATTAAGATAAAACGTGATCACTTAATTTCTTGATAACGATCAATTTTACATTTTAAATACTCACATGATCTCCAGTGCCTGCTAAATGAATGCACACGGGTCTGTGCTTGCTATTCCATCTTTTGGGTATGATGAATTGAAACCTATGAGAAACAAACATCTATTTTAGCAAAGTAAGTACATCTATATGCAGGCTGTGCCAGATAAATTAATCTACAAGACCAAAAAAGACAGAATAAAGTATTTTCGTAACCCATGCAGGCAAACTGCCAGTGATTCAGCAGTATCATTTTTCATAATTCATCCAGCAAAGAAAGGAATCTGAAAGTAGAACAGAATAGATGCCAAACAAGAAAAGGAGCCAAGCTGAAAGATCACGTTCCTAAAAAAGACCACTACCTCATCGTCACAGTTTAGATTTTGCAGAGGGGAGAAATGGAATTTAAGATGAAAAGCAGCCTAAGCAAGAATGACTCGCTCTCCTAGGCAGCATTGCTACTTTTCTCTCGAGGGCAAGACAGCTGAAGCTGAAGCTTAAGATGAGCAATACATTTAAATAAAAAAAAAAATAAAAAAATAATCAAAACCCAACCAACCGAACCATGAAACTATTCTATGCACCCATCATCAATCACTTAATATCTTCTGCTGCTACTCAAGTTATTTACAGACTAAATACTGAGGAAAAAACACAAAAAATTCACTTCTAAGCCACTAGTGTTTTCCCCACAAGATGGAGCACTGCTACCTACAATGTTATACTAAAGAAAAAAATATTCACACAATGCACAACTATCTTAAGGGAAACGTGTAGAGCATTCCAAAGCTGTGACAATACTGTCAAATGTAATAGTTAGCATAACTTGAATATGAACTGTAAGAGAATATAGATAAGGAAACAATTAGTATACTGTTTTTTCCAGTATGGTACTAATTAGTCCAATAATGCTAAGAGACCGTTTCTTTCTCTAAACAATGGAGATTTGGAAGCGATCCGATATTCTGACATTCCTTAGTGTTACTTGTTTAAGTACACATAAAAACATCAACTAGTAATACTTACAAAATTGACAATGCTAGTAGCAACTTGAGCTGACAAACTTCTATGTTTAAGATACTATGTAAAGCATGTAAAAAAGTTTCCATCATGAAAGTTTAGTTCAAAACTAAAAGCAAACAGAAATTATGATCTCTTTCCAAAACTACCCCTCCAATGCAAACTAGTGTCAGCATGAAACCAGCAAAAATGCCATGAGGTATCTTCTGACTATTAGGGATTATATAGTTTTCTGTGAGGATTTTTTTTTTTTTGCTTGCCAAGTAAGAAAGGCACCATATTCTTTTGCTGCAATTAAATGAACCTACTTCAGTACACGTACGATATTTTTGTATTTGATGTAAAAGGAAGACTGGAATGGTTCCTTCAAATACAATATAACATGCTTCTTTCATGTAAACAGCTTCTCCTGCTAAGTATAAAGCAAACACCTACTGTCCTGGCTATAGTATTGTTCGTTCCCAGCTCTGTGCTCATTTGGAAAAACCCAAGTAAATAATTAAAAAAAAAAATAAAAAATAAATGCAGGGTATTCCATGGCTTTGTGAAATACGATTTCTAGACTCAAAAACCACCAAAACAAGTGCCCTAGCAAAGGGCACAGATTAAAGAATCACATAAATAAGACTTATTTTCACTTTTGAAATCTTTTGCCAATAATTTGTGCTACAATAAATTAGTCTCACAATAAAACTACTTGTAGACCATTCTTATTTCTCTTCAGTACTAGTTTCAGAAAGGAAGCACCACTTGGTTCCTCTTACCTTGCTACAAGAGATTCAACTGGCAGGATACCTGGGACATAATGAGCCATCGGGGAAATGAAGTGCCCGTCAAGGATTTTACAGTCCGATTGCTCTTCAACCTACAGAGAGGATGGGATAATAGCAGCAGATTTCATAGCAGAGTTTTAACTTGCTCTAAAAGCCAATCTCTTAAAGGAGAAGAATTTGTTACAGGATAAATATGTACTTAACAAGAACAAACCTGAGATTTACTTCAAATATAGGCATACACGTTAATAATAATAAAGTGCAATATTGTCCCATTTTAATGAACATACTAACATACTAAGTTTTGAGTGTTTTTTGAGCTTTAAGACCTGACATCCCACCTCCCCGACTACTGTATTACTGGGGTAAAAAAGTACAACACTATCTGTCCAGCCACTGCTTTATTCTCTCAGTCTCCTTCCATTCTCCACTAGTAGCCAACATGACTGCTCGTTCTAATGTACTCTAACAAACAGCATTCAATTCTTTTAGCCTACAAAAGCAGTCTGGTAAGTTCTAAGTTGATTTCACTTTCAGGAAAAGAAATTTAATTAAACTGTATCATCTATTACTTGTAAGTACCTTGTCAATGAACACTGGATAATCTTTCGAAACCAGCGTCTGGCATTTTTCCCTGTTTCCAATAATCTTTCTGAATTCAAATATTCTGTTGAAAGGAAACAAGTAGAGAAGATTCAACTTTTAATCTAAAAAAAAAAAAAAAAAAGAAAAGATAAACATATATAAAATTTCAGGAGCTACAGTAAGCCACAAAGAAAATATAAGTTGGGAATCCAGCTTTGCATTTACAGATTCATCAGGCTACCATAGGATAGGTACATAAGAATATTTTTAAGTTAAAAAAAAAAATAATAAAAGGGCTCAGGTACATTGCTGCAATTGTGCAGGTCTTAAATAGCATTTCCCAACTGATATGTTGAAAACATGTCATTTTTCAGGGCCAAATTAAGACTTAGCAACCTCCTACACTTACATATTCTTGAAGCCATATTGGGGCAACGCAGACTGAACAGGTGACAAACAGCCTGTATTGCCAATATCAGAGTGTAGCTGTCAATGCTCTAGCTGGAAACAAGTTACTAGGACCACTTCAGGAAGTTCACAAATGACACAAACCAAAAGGTGAGGTTGTTAGCTGGAAGGAAGGATTACCATTCAGAGTGACCTGGATAAGCTGAAGGAACTGGCCAACAAACACCCTAAAGTTCAATGATAGAACCGCAAAATCTTGTCCCTAGGACAGAACAGCCCCATGCAAAAAAACAGGCTGGGAATTTCCCAGCTAGGTAGCAGTAAAAGGCACGGGGTTTCATGTGCAGAGCAAACTGGATGCAAGTCAGCAGCACATCGTCACAACCAGGAAGATCAATGGCTTACCCTCTGTATTTAGCAAGGGGGCAGCCAAGAGGCCAAGTGAACAGGATTTGCACTGCCTAGGGAACAGAAAGCTAAGGAGCAAAACTAGTTGCTTTCTTCTGCCATTTAAATGTGCTGCAGAGCAAATGAAATGAGACTTTTCCCAGACATATACAGGGAGAGAACAAGAGTCAATGGTTGCCTGTTGCCACATAAGAAATTCCTATTGGAATGCAGAGAATGATTTTTTTCACAGCGTTAAGCACCAGAAAATATTACCCAGGGAAACTGAATAATCTCCATCCTCAAGGGACTGTCAGAAATCAAATGGATGAGGTGCCAGGTGATTTGAATCAATTAAGAAGTTAGCTTTGTTTTGAATAGGGCTTTGGACTAGATGCCCTTAAGATTGCCCTCCCAACCTTAAACACTCTATGCCAAAAAGGACTTCCTCATTCTTATGGTTGTAAATACACACAAGGATGTTACCTGACCAACTGAACAGCAGATTTGTGTGGAGAGTAAAGAACAGCAATAATCTAACAGGAATCATCATCTTCCCAACACAAGAGAAAACCAAAGGAAAAGATTGCAAAGAAAATCCAGTTTACCACCATATCAAAAATAGCTCTACTATGTAGCCTTTGCTTTTCTTATACAGAACAGCAGGTACATTAAGTACCTCTGAAAAGAATAAGGGCAAAGGTATGAGACACAAGCATGGAGGATAAGGTAACGAAGAGATCCTAAAATCCTCTAGAAATACTGCATTTATGTATTTCGCCTGTCGTTAGGAGGATACTGAAAGCTAAATCTTGTACGTGTTGAGGAATTTCAGCTCTTGCTAATGAGTAGAAGACAAAACATTAGGATAGCAACAGTCATCACATAAAGGTGTGCACATAAAATTTTAGAATGCATCTAACCAAGGTAGTCTGTAATTTAAGTCAGTCTCAGTTAATGCTCGAAGTATAATAAATTTAATAATTTCTTCTAATGGAGTTTCACAGCAATTCACTTAAAATATAGTAATAAAAAATCTCCAAACCACAGACAGTGCTGACACTGTTTCTGGCATGATAGGGCATACATAGTAGGGAGCAGTACTCTCTCCTCCCACTAGCAGTATGAGTCAGGAGGAGGTAAGTATTCTTCCTTCTTCACCCAGGTGAAGCCAGGCTGCTGGGGAACAGCTCACTTTTTTCCCCATACAGGTGCAACACATAAAACAAGTTCTTCTTCCACTTTTCAGACCAGCAGGCCAGCAAGACTGCCTCATCTTTCTCCCACAGCTTTTGATCTCATGAGAGGTTTTTTTTCCCCTACTATGAAAAAGGAAGAGCCACAGCTGATACCATTATTACCACCAGCAGTGCTTCCTTATTGCTGTTTGACATTAGTGTGATTACCCTTACAGGCCCGACACAAAAGAAAAAACTTGTCTACTGTTGCAATAGTTAACAGCTAACGTTCCCCTACGTATTAATTGTGTCAGGGGGAGATGTTAGAGTGAAAGTTCATCCTGTCTCACCAAGAACCTTAAAAGTTCTTAAAGGAGGGTTTTGCTAACATTAAGATGTCCTATTTCAGATTATATGCACACACGTAACAGAACACAGAAATGCTGGAATCAAAACAATACCCACATTTTTTGCTTTTTCCAACAAAAGTAAACTGAACATTTCAAAAATCGAACATTCTCATTTTGCAGGAAAGTCTGCTTCTTGAGAGAAAATCAACTGAAGACATACATACAAAGCAATCCAAGTGGTTAGCTTTACAACATCTGATCCTGAAATGGCAATGTTTTACTTGGACTTAAAAACAGAAACAACCCCCCACATAATTCCACTGCTATGCACAGTGAACAAAATTTCATTTCAGTATTTTTTTTTTAAAAAAAAAATCTTTATTGATTTTTTCAAATACATAAGAATTATCTTATTAAATGCAGATTTACCATTTCATATTTAAATACTACAAGATGCAAAATACATATGATACATACTCAATCACTTAATTTTTAAGCTTAAATTACAAGTGCTACTCATGGTAATAACTAATAAAAATCAATAAATATTTAAAAATTAAGAGGTACTTCATTTTTTCTTATTTTCAAGAAATCTGAAGAGGTTACCACTTCGGGCTATGAGAGAAACCTCTGATTAAATCTTACACTTTTAAAGCTCATTATTATTAAGAAGCTACAGAAAGGTGGCAAGAACCTCTTGAGTGTTAAACAGAACAATTTTTCTGCAAAAATTCAACAACTTTTGTTTTTAGAAGCACTTTACAGAAATGTTACTTGAAGTACGTTACCATATACACATAAGTGAAAAATTTTGTCAGACACATATGCATTCTCTCAAGAAGAGTCTCTTTAAACACTAACACTTAGCAAATCCTTTTAAGATCTGTTTTAAATTCAATTCCTTCCTTGGTATAGAAACACATGACTTCCTGAACAAAATAAACTTTAACACTTTTTTTGAAATACAGGATAGTAACACTTGTTGGTTGCTTTTCTCTTTTAATATAAAGCACTGTTTATGCTGTTATTTTTTTTAACAAGTCACCTTTTCAGATCCTCTGGCTTTCCCCATCCTCTGATGAAAAGTTTAGTGAGGAGAAGCTTTCTGTACAAGACATCTAATTTACTTACACCCATTAGCAGCAAACTGACATCTAGAAAAAAGAACAGGTAAAAACAAGGCATTTAAAGGGGTTAACTTGAGTGGCAAGTTCATTGATTGCAACACAAAGTTGGATCTTATTCTGGTATCTGTATTAATGAAGAGCCATATCATTTTATTCCAAAGTAGTAAACATGTATATTATCTATTTCTTTCCAATTTTTGCTAACTTATTTCTTATAGTTTTGAAAATCATGCCCCCACTCCCTTCAGGGAAGAAATAATGCCATCAAAATCCTTACCAGTATAACTTTTCTTTCAGTAAAAATACTAGGCTCAAATATAGCCAAAGCCAACAAGGATTTTAGGCAAGGTATTATTTTCAAAGCAATACTTACTGAAGTGAACAGGGAGCCACTACTGTGCTCTTCCAATGAGGAAGGAAGGAAGAAAAAAACCCACCCAAAAAAAAAATGCAAATCTGGTTTCTTGGTCAGCAGGACACAGGTTATTCAATTAAAAAATATCCAGGATCTGTGTACACCAAAGAAAACAACAGATTTAATAGTCATAGACTTGGTTAGTAAGTCACCTTCAACTATTTTTCTAGTGCTTCCAGATGCCTCCATGCTAAATGGTCTAAGTAATTTCATAACACTCCAAAACAGTGTAATTTAATTCATGGTGATTTGGTTGATTTTTTTCCATTTTAATCCAGAATTCATTTATTCTGCCACATTTTAACATGGTCATTCTAAAAAAAATTTGTCTCAATTTAGCAAGTTAAAATTGTGGTCAGATTAATTACTAAGAAGTACTTTAGAATTAATATACAGAAAAGAGAAAAAAAGCTTTAACACCTAGAGCAAGTTACTATCAAAATAGAAATTACAGACAACTTAAGGTACTTAAATACTAGACCAAGCAGCCTAGAAAACCACAATGGTTCTAAGCTCAGTCATTACAGGGCAAAAATAAATACCTAAAATCACCACAAAGTCAAAGTGGAGACCTTCTATTTTAACAGTGCAGAAAGCGTTAGTTCCTACTTCACTAGTCCCTACTTTTAAAAAATCCTTTCAAAAATAAATACCAAATAGAGAGAAAACATGAAGATGTTGATTTTGCTGTCAGTTGGAAGGCTGGTCTGATGAGCTCTCTCTGTTGTACCAAGAGAATGCCAAAACAAGTTTCTAGACGAGCACATTATATTTAAATGCAACATTGATTGAGGTGAAAGAGTTGTCTCATCCTGTATTCTATTTCATTGATTGAATAAAGACTCTAAAGTAATTCAGGATATTTCATTTAATCAGATTCAAGTTTAAGCTACTACTGGAAAGAGTACAGGAAACACTAAAACAGAAAAAAATATTCCATGTACACACAGTATGTTGTATAGAACTAGTAACTAAGAGGTAGGACATGCTTCAGTCACTGCCATTAATGTCTTCTTGGAAATACAATTATAAATACTTTTACTGTCAGAAAAGGCAAATCCAACTGTTGGAGGCTGAAGTTTTGCAACTTCACAGTAGAAGTAATGAGTGTATTTTAGCAGTGAGAATTTGAACTTGAGGATCAAGAACTAACAGAGCTTCAGAATGCAACTGGCTTTCCACCACTTGGTACCACACATCACATCACATCACAATCCCTTGGTAAGACAGGTCAGTTGGAAGCAGTGACCTGATAAAGATGCTGCACAGTTATGCACTCCAAGAAATAGTACCTGTGCTACAAATATTCAATGATTATGTTGCTAAAATGGTAAGCCTTATGTAATTGCAAGTTGTGCCTAAAAATTGCAACTGATACAAAGGCACATTAAGAAATTACCCACTAAAAAACCCCCAAACACCTTAATTTTAAAATACTGTTTTCCAAAGAAGACTTCAAGGAAACCTAGAGGTAAATTATAACTATTTTCTTGTTCTAGGAAGACTGTTTTTCTTTACTTTCAGAACTCTCACACTGCATACTAGCTATACATTTTTGGTTTGTACAATTATTTCATAGACACAGACACAAAAATTCATCCAAAATCCAACATATTCCGGCTATTCCTTTCCATCCAGTGTATTCAACTTCAGATGTAAGAAAATGTGTACCACTGGAAAGTACACAAAGACTTTATTAAAGGCCCACTCTACTGCGTCTATGCATAGAATGGCTTAGGTTGGAAGGTATCTTAAAGATTATGTAGTTCCAACCCCCCCACCATGGGTGGGGATGCTTTCCATTAGACCAGGTTGCTCAAAGCTCCATCCAATCTGGCCTTGAACACTCCCAGGGATGGGGCATGAATATGAAACAGCTTCCGCCAAGAAGGTATATCTATTTTAGAAGGCTGATTCCTTAGCTTCCCTGCCCTGTTATTTTTTAAAAATATCTCTCTTACAATTAATGTCAGGTCATGCTTTTTTTTTTCTTCTTCCCTTTTCCCTGCAATAGAAGAAAGACGATTTAAAATAGAAAAGAAATCATGAAGAAGTCACTGCGACCAGTCAGAAACAAACCCCACAGTAACTTCACACACAGAGGAGCCTGTGGATAAATAAAGGGGCCTAAGCCAGAAACTGAGTTACACGGAGCAGCTGCCTACTGGCCTCTCCTCTCGCTCCGTGTTTGGTTATCTGCAGATGGAGAGCATAACCCGAGCATTGACTGGTACAAAGTACAGGGCTCCACAGACGATGCCCTGCCGACGCGAAACTACAGGTAACACTCCCCACTCCCCCCACAAAAATCTCGCCAGCGGTTTGCAGAAACCCCCTCAGGCCACAGAGCCCCAGGAGCGGGCCCCAGGAGCAACCCGCAGCGGCCCCGGGGGGAGGCGCCCCCGCCCAACGCCCGCGCCCCCTCAGCTCCCGGGGCGGGGGATGGGACACCCAGCCCATCCCCACAACAGGAGAGGGATCGGTAGCCCGCCGCGGGACGAAGCTATCCCGCCTCAGCCGGCGCGAAGGTCACTCACCCGTCGGACCGGCGGCTGAGGCACCTCGCGGGCGAGCGGGAAGGCTGAGGGGAGGGGAGGGGCGGAGCCAGCCTCACGCGCGGGCGGGCGCACGTACGCAGGCGCTCAGCCGGGAGGCGGGTGGCCCCGCCCCCTCGCACGTGACCTGGGGCGGCTCGGGCGGTGTTTGAGGGTCGGCCCGGCCATCGGCGGCGGAGGGTAGGGGAGGGAGGGCTGTGGGCGGATCCTGGCACGACGGTGCTCGGGAGCGGTTGAGGTATGGCGGCCGTGGTCTGCAGTCCGG
>VXBJ01005272.1:0-14453 GCA_013400055.1 Nycticryphes semicollaris
TTTAAAAAAAAAAAAATCACTTGTGAAGTTTCTCTCTCTGCGTTATTTAGTAGGTAAGAAAATAGATCAGTCTAAAAAATTGTGAGATCATTCTTGAAGGGTTTAGCAATTATAAAATATTATGTTATACCTGGCTGTGCATTTATTTTCTTTTATTCATTATATCAACTTATTTTTTCTTTTCTAAGGCTAAGATCAGCTGTAAATTTCTTTCATATGTATCCTTCATATTTTTATTACAAAAAGTACATGATTTTCTATTGAGCTATATGACTTTAAGAAACTGTACTTGTAACTTTAGGCAGGCTTCCTATTTGACTACATGTTGTTCCAGGAGCTGGCAATGCTTTCTCATTAGCACTTTCACACTTGATTAATTAAAACAAAGCAGAACTCATGCTCTTTCATTACCATGAATCCCTTTTGAATACAGTTTACTAGGGTTGTGGATATTCCAGTCTGAAGGAAGGCATGCTATTCTTTTTCCCATTCTTTCCTTCCCAAGTTTCAGAAATCTGAAAAGTATTGAATTTTGAGTGTTCAGCAATTGCTGATTCTGCCACCAATCCAGTAAATCCTCATGGTCTGTTTCTGCTTCTGATCCCTCATAATATCTGACGACTGTTCCTACCTCTGCAAAGACTAAGTAGACTAAAGTATTAAGTGGGCTACTATCAAGAACATTATTACTGTTAAGAAAATGTTTAAATAATTCAAAATTTGAAAGGATAAAATAGAAGGAGAGAAATGTGTAAAGGAACTGAAAGAAATATGTGTGATGCAGAAGCAGCGAGAAAACTAGGGTTAGAAAAGGATAAGACTGAGAGATGGAAGTAAGGGCGTTACTTGAAGCTTTGTTGGTGATGCTTCACAAGCTTGCTACCTATAATACCCATGCTAAAACTTATTGGAATCACTTGGAGAGAATAAAATCTTACTCTCTGGTAAACTGAACTTTGACTAACCTTACCACTGTCCCGTTGGATATATCCCCAAAATAAGCCATGCCCTTCAACATATCAGTTTCCTTACTATGCAGGCTACTCACAGTCTACCTCCAGAGATTTAACTCAGTAATCTCTTGTTCTTTTGTAGTCAAAATTATGTCTATGACTACATTTAACACCAGCTCTCTATTGCTTGTCAGCGGGAGGTAAAGTAGAACATTGTCTGTGTTTGGCATGTTTGTCTTAGGAATCTCTCTTGAAATGCAACTTAGAAAACTCTTGGGGTGCCTAAACACATGCAGTCTTCCTCACAGATGTCTGGGAGACTGAAAACCCTCATAAGGGTAAGGCCTTGCTATAAGGAGACTTCTATTAATTGCTTGAAAAAAGCTTTATTCTTTTGTTCCCCTCAGAAGATCCTGTAACAGATTCCCAACACATGGACATTAGTACAGCTTTCCACTTTGATTTTGATCCAGAGATTACTGAAAACATGTGCAGTTTCTTGGAGATTTGGATTTGTACATGTAGCTTAACAACCTTTCCTCATCTTCCCCATCTATCCTTTCTAAACAAGCCATAGCCATCCATGAAAGACATGTGTGCTTTCTCATCAAGTCATTGTGATTCTGTTCTGATGCATCCACAGCAGTCACTTCACATGGACTTCCAATTCTTCAGGTTAGTTTCCTCAGTTTCTTACATGAGAGTACAGATTCTTGATGTGTCTGAATATTCTCCCTTCTGAGCTAGTATGTGCAAGCCTTTCTCAGCTTGTACTTTTTTACTTCTCCTTGTTCCCTGGCAAGCCTAATTTAAAGCCCTCTTCACTGGATTAGCAAGTTTGTTCATGGACTTTCATCTTTCCTTTTGCCACGTGGAGCCTCTCTCTTTATAACATGGACGCTTTCTCTTTATAATAACCTTTTTCAAAACATACATGAAAAAGACAGTCTTGCTAGAAATACCACCTAAGGAGGCAGGCTTTAGTCTGCTGGATCTCCTACTAATCAGATGCCTGACCTGAAGAACTAAGAGGAATGTTATCCAGGCTGTCATCTTCCTAAACCCTGAACGTAGATCTGTTTATCAACTATGTTAGTCAACTAAATCATAGTCAACTATGGTCTGCTCGGTGTCCCCACTAGCTATGTCACCCACATGTATCAGAAATATCAGATGATAGTCTGAATGAGTCTTGACAGCCTCTGTAATTCTCAGTAGTGCTTTCTTTGGAGCATTTCCTTAGCAGAACTTGTCCATCCTCTGATACCTTGCCTCAGCATCTCCACTTTCCTGTTGTTGTCAGAAGTTGGGAGTTTCTGTTCTTTTTCTTCTGCTGCCTTGCCTTGGTCATGCAACCTTTCATAAATCTGAAGAGTTGAGGCCATTTCCTCAGGAGACTTTCTTTGAAACCAATCATACTTAATACAACAAAGGCTGCTCTTGTCTTCTTGTATCTTCCTCACACGGCACAACTCAATCAGAAAACAGCTCTTACAGATGAGGCTATAGTCACCACTCCTGATCCCAACCCTATGGAAAAGAACCTGATTTTATTATAATTTGGCATAATTGCTTTCAGGTTGGATTTCCATTAGTGAAGAGGCCCAGCAGGCTGCTGGGGAACACAGTCTGCTTTCATTTAAGGCCACGTAGCAGCCCATGAGACATATTTCTGCCAGCCTGAGAGTCTGGTACTTTAGTTTGAAATTTTATTTTCATTACAAATCAGAAGCAAATCCAATAGTGAAATCTAAAAAATCTTGGGATTTTTTTCCAAAATCATCTTTAATTTATCCCCCAGCATCCAATTGCCTTTGCAGTGAATGTTGAAGTACTGGTGGTTTAGATTCCTGGATTAGGTTACTGGTGTTTCTAGCTTACTGCTTGCATAGATTAGAAATAAGAATTCTGTCATTTAGATCAGTATTTGGGATCTTTTAGTACTTTCTTTTAACAACTCATCTGTTATATTTTTTTCACTAACTGATAGAAAGCTGAAGTTTACAATACTAGCACTGGTATTTGATAACAAACCTTTAAATTGTCTCTTACTATTAAAACTTGTTTATGTTATGTTCATTTGTTTTGGTTTAATGCAGAATATGATTATTTTTCTTCAATTTTCAAACGTATTTGAGATAGAAACTGGATGAGATGACCACGTCTGCCTAGAACCCGTATGAAAAATATTTGCTTTGCATTTAATCTTCTGTATCTTGTAATACTCCTCTTTAAAAANGTAATTTCATTTTCTGCAAGTGTACCCTCTTTCCAGTAGCCTTTTAAAACTCAAAGTTGTAAATCCTAGTATTAAAGTGTGTATTATAAGAGGTGACTGACATTTTGTCTTGACCTAAAGATGCAAATCAATGTTAAATGATTCCAAAATCAAAAACCTTCAAAAAGATTTGCTACCATTCAGATTAAGGATAGTAGACAAACAAAAGTCTGGACTATTAACATAACACGTTCTATTTCTGTAGTGGCAGAATGAATGACTAAGAGATTTATCATTTGTCACAGCTACCAGAGGATTTGTACACAATTCCTACCTGAAATGGTGGAACAAAAGGCCATTATAGACCATATTCTAAATTCACCTTTAAACAAGTAAATACATACAAAACTTTCTCCAGAATCCACTACTCTCACATATTTTAGAAGCTAAACATTTTTTTTTTTTTCAATAAATTAAGCTGCTGAATAGATTTCAGTTTTATTGCTTCTAATGCTGGACAAATGGACTGAGAAAGTTTTTGTGCTGTATAGTGAGGCATGACCCAGCAAATATACCAGCTATGCTTCTTTCTGAATAGTAAACATCTAATTCAGGAACAGCACATTGTCTCTTCAATCTCCTTCCAAAACATGGTTTCCTAAATTCTGACCTAACTGATTTATTATTGTATTGCAAAATCACAGAATCACAACACGGTAGTAGTTGCAAGGGACATTTGTATATTGTATAGTCAGCACCCCTAACAAAGTAGGTTCACCTAGAGCAGGCTGGAGAGGAATGCATTCAGGTAGGGTTTAAATATCTCCAGAGAAAGACACTCCAAAAACATTCTGGGCAGCCAGTTCCAGTGTTTTTTTGCCCTTATAGAAGCTTTTCCGCGTACTGAGATGGAAATTTCCTGTGTTCCAGTTTGTGCCTGTTGCCCCTTATCCTGTCACTGGGCACCACTGAAAAGTCTGACCGCATCCTCTTGACATTTGCTCTTTAGACATTTATAAGCATTGATGAGGTCCCCTCAGACTTCTCTTCTCCAGGCTAAACAGACCTAGATCTCTCAACCTTTCCTCATAAGAGAGACACTCCATTCCCTTGATTATCTTTGTAGCCTTCCACTAGACTCTTTCTAGTGGTTGCCTGTTCTTCTTGAACTGGGAGTCTCAGAACTGGACACAGGACACCAGATGTGGCCTCACCAGGGCAGAGTAGAGGAAAAAGATGACCTCCCTTGACCTGCTGACCACACTCTTTTTAATGCACCCCAGAAGACCACTGGTCTTCCTGGCCACAAGGGCACATTGCTACCTCATAGAATTCATCAATACTTCTTTCGTTCATGGTTCTCCAGGTCCACACATACACTGGCCCACAGCTCAGAGGGTGTCTACAAGAGAATTTTTTGTTTTATAATACATGTCCTTTGAGTATTTCTGGGCCACAGAACCACCTTAAAGCTTTGGTGGTTTTCTGTCTTTATGAGGGTTCAAAAAATGACTGATGTGTGACATTCTTAATGAGTGCTGTGGTTTGATCTGGCAGGCAGCTAAAGACCACACAGTTATTTACACACTCCTCACCAGTGAGACAGGGGAGAGAAGCAGAAAAAATGGTAAAACCATTGGATGAGGTAAAGGCAGGTTAATACAACAGAAAATAATGAAAATGATAAAACTTTAAACAAAACAAGTGATGCACAACATATTTCCACACCACCGCCCAGCCAGTCAATAAGTTGACATACAACGATGGGGTGCTCCACACAAACTTCCACCACGTGGGCCACATGCACTTGACTTCATCTGGATCTTTAGATAACTGCTTATTGTCCAGGTCATCATAAATCACCTCCAGCATGTCTATCACCCTCAGGTACTGGAGACTTCTCTCCATGGTAATCTGCTTGCACGGGTAATATATAATACCTTCCACAAAGGGATACGTTTCCTTCACACTTGAAAGGAGTTGTCTCCAGAGAGTGAGGGCTTGTACCACTTTTCCAATTGCTTTGTTAATGTCTCCTTCCCTAGAAATGGATCCCAGCTGCTTGGCTTTCCTACAGTCTAATTCCAGGCTATTTGCTCTCTTATCCCAACATTGGAGTAACAAGATGACAATGTGCTCGCCTGGATGACAGTTGAAATCTTTTCCCATATCTCATAGCTCACTCAGGGATAGGGATCAGGTGATTACCACCTTATTTATTAATTATGCCTCTTTTTCCTCTTCTTCTTGTGATATCTCTGTTTCAGAATAGCCTGCCCCTCCCACTTCTTTCTCCTTTCCCTTCTTATTAGGAATTTCTTGCCTTCCCAAATGAGCTGACTTTGGCATCTAGTATTTCTTCTTGTGTATAGGGGTGACTGATACCAACTGGGGTTGCTTCTCTGGTTCAGTTGCAGCACCTGTCATGGGGGTTGAGTAGCCACAGTGGCTGTTGTGGATCTTGGAGTGGCCTTAGTTCATGCTGTTTTGTTTTCAGACCCAGAGATTTTCTCTTCCCCTTGAGGGTATAGAATAGTGGTGAATGGAGCTTGGTAAGCATGGGTCAGGCCTCAGCACATTACAGTTATTTGTATCTCTCTGGAATTGCCAGGGTGATAGTACACTTTCCCCAATTATTTTACTAGTTTTTCAGGATTCTGCACTTGATCGTGCCAAGGATGTGCAAAATTTTCAAGAGTATTATAAGTACCCTGCAGAAGAAGGGGAAAGTGAAAGAGAAAAAGAAGGTGAAGTAGTGGGGGAAACTGCCCTTCTTACTTTCACCCATAGATCAGATCTCCGAAGAGAAAAGTTAAAGAGTATAATTATTAATAGTTGTGAAGAAGTGGTTCCCAAATTACGGAGCAAGGCTGAGTACAAATATCAGATTAGTCTCATGACCAGTAACTTTATGATATCATAAACCAATGTTACACAGTTAAGCAAAACAATAACTTTAATCCAGCCCCCAGAGGTGATAAACAACACAACAGGGAACACATACATGAAGTAAGGTGTTCCATAACGCAGTTCTGAGAACAAGCACAGCTCTGAGAGTAAACAAATCAACATTGTGACCAGTGAATATTAAACTAATATAATGAATGCTGATAACAAATTTGTTTTAACACACTCTGGTCAGATCAGTCATTATATCAACCATTTGTGTTCCACAAAGGGTGGCAAAAAGGACTATTGTGCTTTAACCCAGCAGTCAGCTAAACACCACACCACTCTTCACTCAATCCCTTCTAGTGGGATGGGGGAGAGAATCAAAAAAGAGGCAAAACTCGTTGGCTGAAATATAGACAGTTTAATAGGACAGAAAAGAAAGGGAAAACAATAATAGTGATAAAAGAATATATAAAACAAGTGATGCACAATGCAATTCCTCAACACTCACTGACCAATGCTCAGATAGCCCCCAGAGAGTGGCCAACACCCCTGGCCAACTCCCTCCAGTTTTATTGTTCAGCATGTCATCGCATGGTACAGAACATCTCTTTGGCCAGTTTGGTCAGCTGTCCTGGGTGAGTCCCAGCTCAGCTTCCTGTGCACCCACAGCCTCCTCACTGGTAGTGCAGTTCGAGAAGCTAAAAAGTCCTTGACAGTATAAACACAGCTCAGCAGCAACTAAAACATCAGTGTGTAATCGATATTATTCTCACCTTAAATCCAAACCACAGCACTAGTAAGAAAACACCAGTAAGAAAAATAACTCTATCCCATCTGAAACCAGGACAATAAGTTTAGAATTTTCTTCCCTACTTCCTTTTAGATAGTATGTTTTTCATCAAACGTTTGATTAAACACTTACTCACAAAGGGAGAAGGTTTCTCTTTAATCTGTCATCAAAAGAAAAAATTAGCTTGTGAGCAGCTGAATGAACACAGCCAGATAGCAGATCCCTTTGTGGGTCACAGTATGGCCAAGCCCACAACTGATATGTCTCCTAAAAATAGACTTTGACAAGCATAAATCTTATCTTAAGGAAACTCATGCTTTTATCTAGTAAGAACCAATAACAATTTCATAATTAAGTAAAAGAAAACTATCAGTAGATTGTTACCTAAATTCCAATTATAATGATACAGTTTTCATAGTACCTAGTATTTTTACATGCTGAGACCATAAAATATTGGATTGTTTATTGTGGGAAGTTTACTAGAAGGATGCTGCTAATCACAGGCTGACAATAATTGTATCAAACATTGACTTTATTTCAAATCAGACATTACTAGACCCTGCCAGAATAAACAAAACCTGAGTCAAGACAATGGCCTATTCAGAAACAAATCAAGTGTAAGTTAAAAAAAAAAAAACAATCTACCAATACCCCCCCCTCCAGAAACTTGGAGATATTCACTGTCTTGTACTAGGCTTTACTAGAACAAAACCTGCTGTTAGTAACCAGTTTGTTTCATTGCTCATTTAATTATTTTTCATCTTAAAAGTGCTAATTTCTGATATAAGAATTTTATAAAATAAATACAATAGGATCATTTTTCAGAAAATGTCAGGAAGGCTAGCTGTTAGTGTTAAAATCTCAGGGAAACTAAACATAAGAAAATAAGGATAATATGTGTACATAAATAATTACATTCGCTGTCCTCATGTTAAAATTGGAGTCTTCCATTATAACTAATGGCAGAATTTGCAATGCTGTGTGGAATAGGAACCAATATGTCCAATAGAAGCAACAACAACAGCTCTTAGCCACTCATAACTATCCTGTTTTTCCTCAGACATGATAAGGATTTTACCCGCATTCAGTGCTAGATCAACTTTATAGAGTGTGAGATGCTGAAATCTCCCGGTGTCTCTTCTCTTCTGCTAGCTGAATATCACACTTCAGCTCTTGAAAAGCAGGAATTATAAAAGCAAGTGTTGGTGGCTTTTTGTAAGACTTGACAACTGTAATTGTGGGACACAGTATCAATGGAGCCTTGCATTTATTTTCAACCACTTTTAACAGATACCATTAGATCTATGAATTGTCAAGTATTTTTCATACTTTTTACATTAGTTAAATTTGTGATGAAGTCAAAATGCCTGCAATACAGTCAACAGCATGCTTCAGGACTAAAGGTGTTTTGAAAAAACCTTAAGGTTTAATGTTCTTCACTTTAGAGAATTTTTTATAAAATTATAATGGTTTAAAAATGTTAATATAGATGAGAAAGTGATCATAATCTTTCTGTCATTAGGCACTAAATAGTATCTTCATTCTCTTTTCAAAGCTTCTATATGAGGTTCTTAGAGTGAAAATGAAGCAACCAGGATGCTTGGCAGGTAACTCCATGGACTGTCCTTTGCAAGTGATCTGGAAAAGAGCACTTGATAAGATATGAGTCTACACAGTGTGTCTGGAATAAACACACAAAACTTTCTGGAGGGCATTTTGTCCAAAAAAAGAGCATTACAAAGAGGATGGTGACCATCCACCAGATTAAACTCTAGTCAAGGAACTTGAAACAGAGTGAATCCAGGAAATTGAGGATGGACCAGGTAGCCAGAAAGATAAGTATGAAAGTTTGTAATGGTGAGAGATACTGCACTGGAACAAGCAACTGTTAGACATGGCACTGCTGGATGTTACCCCATGGCAACATGACCTCAGTCCAGCATTCACATGGGACATGTGACCAGCCTGCATACAACTGGTGGTTGACAGTGTAAGGTATGCATGTTGGACATCATGGAGGACTTTCTCTCTGGCATGTGGGTCAGTGGGGTGTAGAGTGTTGCTCTGGTGCAAACAATGCTGGAGCACCCAAGCCTTTCCTAGGAAAGGTGTGCAGGTAGGGGAACCAAGACACTCGGGTATGTGATTCTCAAAGCCTGGGAGAGAAGAGAGATATGCATGTAGTCCTAAGTGTACATATGTGTATGATGAGAACTTCCTAGTACTATTTTTCGGAAGAGTTTAGAAATTTGTGAGTGTTATTCAGATTTTCTAAGCATCTAATGTTGTAATCAATCTGTTATATTATTGGTATTGATCCTGAATGTACAGTTCACTGATTGCTGGTCCATCATGTCGTTAGTAAATTAATAAAGTTCTTTGATCCTTATTTTGCTTTAAACCATGTGAACTAAGTTGCATTTCTCTGCAATGAGCTGTTCCAGAGAATGCTATTCTCAACAACTGTCAGTAGCAAATCTGGTCTTATTCTTATGGATCAACAGTATAAACATATTTTTTGAAAGATTTTGAAATTTAAATTCTGGTCTTATATTTACTAACCTGCATCCAAATCATGTATCTAATCATAAATTGGAGGAGAAGGTACTTTTTGTGCTTTTGGTTCCCATTTTCTCCATTTCCCTCAATTTTCATAGAATGATAGAATGGTCGGAGAGTTGGAAGGGATCCTAAAGGTCATTGAGTTCCAATGCCCCTGTCCTGAGCAGGGACACCTCCCGTTAGACCAGCTTGCTCAAAGTTCCCCCCAACCTGGCTTTAAACACTTCCAGGGATGGGGCATCCACAACCTCTCTGGGCAGCAGTATAAAAAAAACATTGTAAAGCATGGTATTACAAAATTATATCTTATTATCTAACTAAAATCAAACAAAAAGTCTCCAAACTAAGGATGTAAAATACATACAGTAATTTACAGTATTGTGATCTTAAAGAATAGCAGAAAAAAACAATCCTCACAAAAACATTTTTATGCAAATTTGTATTTAATGTTCCAACATCACTCTATTACCTGTTATATTTCTTCCTCTGTTAATTTTTTTCTCCCAGTTCAGTTCAGTGTAACCTTAGGACTAAATTGTAAAAAAAAAAAAAGCATATGTCATCTTATGGTTTTATATTATATCATTTAGCAACTGAGAAGCACCTCAAGAATTCTTCGGTCCATCCCATGAAATAAAGCTCCTTGTTTTGTACGTTAAAAAAAAAAAGAAAAATGTATCCACTAGTTAATTCTCAAAACTTGTGGTGTACACCAGAAGAGAAAACCATTGCTCTCTTTCTGCCTTTTTTTCTTAAGTAGATCAGCTAATCTGTAAGTATCTTTATTGGCAAATCCTGAAGACTGTACTCTCATACAAGGTTTCCAGTGGTACATCTGTTTCAAATGTACAGTGCATAATTTAATGACGAGACACTTCAGTGGTCTACCCACTGCAAATTTCAGTTGTTAAAAGTGTCTGGAGCAAGATGCCTTTAAATAGTAGGCACTTTCTTGGTACATTAATTTTCTCACACTCAGAAGCAGAAAATGTAGTAGTAGCTGTCACTTAGCATAAAGCTCTGTTTACTTTTAAAAGCTATTTACAGCTTAAATGTCTTGTTTGAACTGATTAGCTATAGTGGGATTTAAAACCTTTATAAGACCTATTTATTACAGTTAATGTGTTTTTCCCCAGACCACAGTTCAGGAAATCTATTCAATCAGCATTAGGACAAGAGTGAGTTCTTTTTCTGGCCAGACCTGATAAATATAAGTCAACTGGATTTTGAGAATAGCTGAAATAAAAAACATAAAACCCAACCTACAAGTAAACCATGGCTGTGCTATTTGCATTTAATCTATTTCCGTCATATATACAGAGAGAGCCAGAACAGCTCCTCAACACAATACCTCAACAGTCACAAACCTCTATCCTCATCTATAATTCATCTTGGTTACTAATGTGCTTACTGACTGATGCTGTATCCAACAAGCACCTTACAATGTGGAAGATATAATTACAAAAGGCATAACGTGATTATCCTACAACTAAAGGATTGTTTGACAAACATTCCAAACATACAGAGGCGTAGATAAATTAAAAAAAAAAATCCCAGATTTAACTTAAATAAATCTGCCTTCCCAAGTGAAGAGAAAAACGTCACTAAAGGATGTGAAAATTCAGTGTAGTTTTTTTTTAAGTATTCTAGTATCAGACCACACTGGTCATTAAAATGCTGATTAAATGTCAATCTTCATTAGGAAAAAAACTTGGTTTCCTCATATTCTGTCCTTCATGCAATCCAGACAAATTTATCTACATCACTTAAAGTTTTTGATTTTCTTAAAGTTGAGATGATTAACTGAAGTGACTTGGAAAAAGGGGAAGGTTTGATTGTTTTCTCTCCTATGCTTTTAAATGCATGTTGAACTTCTGCTACATAGTTTCTATATTTCTGTACAACTTGAACTGTACTGGCTTTCAAGTTGAGCAAGGAAAAAATAAGTTTCAGGAATGCATTTTTAGTACACAATAATGAAATGCAATAGGCTATTAGCTTTCCTCACATCTTGCTCCTGAGGCTGAAGAGAAGAGCTATTTCCTTTTACATGTACAGAGTTCCCCACTTCTAGTTGACACTGCCTCCTATATCTTCGTTCTGGAAAAACTTGCTGATTTCCTCTCTACTAGAAAGAAAATAAAGGAATAGATACCTTATACTCCAGTATATTATTACATATTATTAAGTAATAACTAAATAATGTAAATAATGACATTATTAGCAACATCAGTAATGTATCACCAATGCAGTTTGGTAGGTGAGAACAGGCTAATTCTCACTCTCTGCCATGCTGCTCAACAAGAAGGTCTATATGCCTCTCTCTTCCAGTAGGCAGCAATTGACGGTTTTTAACATTTTAACACACTGAGTTTTCCAGTTGGTACAGGAGTTGATTTTTATAAGTTTTCTCATACTTAGAACTCAATACCAACCTGTGTCAGACATGTTCAGCACTTTCAGCAATCAATAAAGTTTTTCCAGATACATCTTTACATGTTTTCTTTAGGCCTTTGTTTATAAGTGAGCTATCAAAAGTTACTCTATGGTACACAAGTTCCCAGATTTGCTTGATCAAACTTTCTGTTTTACTTTTGAGTTGTTTTGGAAGTTAGATTTTTAACTAAAGTAAACAAAAAGCAGAACTCAAAGCAAACCATACAACCAAAAATTAGTGATACTTCTTTTTCTTTCCCTTTGTATTGAAGATAGCTGGATGCTATACTTCAAGGAAAACGGATCCATTCCTTTCAGGAACATACACCAAATTCAACATGTTTTAGTTTTATGTGGATTTAATACTATTCTCCACCCTAGAAAAAATAACCCAGCTTCTCAGGGTAATGAATGTCAACAATTAGAAAACAAAATATTTCCATAAACAAAACTGAAAAGATGCAAAGCTGAGCCTAGTTTATTGTTTCACTGCCAACACTTAGCCACAGATGCCAAAAGTTTGCAAAACTATGAGCGTACTCAGGCATGGTTTCTTAGAAACCTTGGCCAAACTTTACTAGATGTGAACAGATTTACTGTTTGTATGGGAAACCATGTTAATTAAGTTAGCTTTTGATTTGAGGCAAGTAAGACATTCTGATTAATTATGCTTTCTGTTTTTTAGGTCAGCACAACTTTAACAAATACACAATAAACAAACTCCTGGAAGCAGGAATAGGTACAGATGACATGCTGTGAAACAATGCATCTTACTTCTACCTTAAAATATATCCCACATCAAATCTGGACAGTAATGTTGGAATAGAAGATACTTGCCAAATAATAAAGGAAGATGAAAGCTTAGACTCAGGCAGCATGCAACCTAAAGACACGTGGCTATACTGTGCATCCTTGGTGTGATCTTTTAGCTTAATTTATGTTGCAAATGGATTATAGGCTACATCAGTACACCTATATAGCAGAATCAAAACTAACACAAGAGGTCATACTGAGCAACATTAATGTCCAGCATATGAGAGGTTACAGAGTTTTGCCCGTTACTTCATTCCATTTAGCGTATCATTTATCAGTTGGCACTGGTCAGCCTTAAGAAATGTGTCAAAACAACAGCAGGCATGCTCACATATGAAAATTGCCTGCTATAATTTTCAAACACATCAAATATTCAGCAAAAGTATTGGGTACACAGTACTTGGAACTGTTAAATGTTTTAATAATTTGAATAACGATTAAGATGCTATAAGACCAACAAGGAAAAGTCAGAAAAGTACAGTGTCAGTTCTGATCCACCAGTCTCAACTCATGCTACTAAGTTTGATTACAGTCATTTTTCTCATATCATGAATGTTAGCTTTGATTTGGGGTTTTTTTGCATGTTTTTATTGGCCTGTGACATAATGCTGTTTAAAAATAATATTTTGCATTTGGTTGAGGTTGAAAAAATTCACTCTAGTTCTGTATTTTGTCACTAACCGTGTGTGGAAATAGCACAAGGAAAACTTTAAAATACAACATTCTCTCCTCCAGCAAAATTGAGGCTTTGGTAAGTTCCATTTGAGATCATGTTATCTAAACATAAGTTATTCAGATGAACTTGGATTTGAGTTCAACCAGTGAACCAGTTCAACCACCTTTCATTTTTGAGTGCCCAAGGTGGTGGTCTTTGATCTAAGAAATCAGTCAGATTTTAAATATGGCACTTATTAACTTAAGGGAGGGGGTGCTCAAATCCTCCTACTAGTCTGACATTCATTCGGGCACCTGAAAAGAAATTATTCAAATACAAAGGAATTACCATGTGAATAGTGCTTCCACACTGTTTCTGCATATGCTGTCTTGAATTTTTATCAAGACTGCAAACATAAACCAGCGTGAGAAAGCAGGTGCTATTTTGCTCTGCCTTTTGAGCATCAGTCTTTCCCAACAGTATGTTCAGTGTGCTAATGGTAGAGCAAGTCTCTTCACAACCAGACTTTTCTTTTTAAAGTCCTAGGCTTTTGATCCAGTTTTAATTATGGGGTAGAACATTTAAATAAGAAGACACAGAAAGCAAAAATCATATGATTCTTAATGTCCTTAAGAATGTTTAAGCCAACAGCAATGTAGAAGCAAGAGTCTAAAAAGTTTCTAAGTTACGAAGATGTTTCTATTTCTCTTCAAAAATCTGTAGTATGCACAGATTGTAGAACAGAAGTGTCTTTTGGGTAATATCTGACTNTCACTTAATATTGACATATTAACTCTATTTCTGATCATTCACACTATGAAGAAAAAATATATTTTGTTCCCCATTTGTTGTTCCCACAAATAAAATATAAACTATTTAATTATTAATAATAATTACTACTATTGTTAAAAAAGTCATTGACTTGCACAGAAAAATGCTGCAAATAATTAATTGCCTTCTGTGAGACTATTCGTTGGGCATTAAGTTCTGTAATCAAATAACACAGGACACAGTATGTCAAATATCGAAAGGATACACCTAAATATTTGCAGGTCATTCAGGTGAAATTTAAAAAAAAAACCAATAACCCCCCTCCAAAAATACCCCAAAAAACAGAGAGAAGAGGAAAAA
>VXBJ01005272.1:17885-27906 GCA_013400055.1 Nycticryphes semicollaris
ATTGGGGAGGAGGGGGAGTTTGGTTGGTTTTAATTCTATAAAGTATATTCCAAAAAAATTAAAGATTAAACCAATATTAGAAATAATAAAATCTACAATTTTTCACCTGTATATAATGTACACTTTCATGTTTGATGCCAATGAAGACATTTTGAAGACATCCCTTTTCTTGCTAATTTCTTGCCAGCAAAATAACAAAGTTCACAAGGCAATATCTTAAAAAGCACTTTTGATTTCTGTTTGTATGAAGAAGTCAAAGACTATGGTACTGACAGTGATATTTGGTATAACTGTTCCAAATGGACTAGTGAAGGTCATGTGACAGGAAAGATACGTCATCAGTGGAGCATTGGCAAGGCACCAAGAGGAACAACTAAGAAAAAAGCCTACTAAACCTTTTTCATTTCCAAAACTTTACTCCCTAGAGATTCAGGTCAAATTTTAGCAACTGTTATTCATTAATGAATAATGAAAGAGGATTGAGCATTAAGTATCTCCACTCTTGATATTTCATCATCTAAAGATGACTACCCTGTTTATCTGAGCTTTAAATCATATCCTGTTATATATGGCCAGACTTTAAACAGTAACTGCTTTTCTTATTAATTCTATTGACTGAATATTGCAAGGTAACAAATTCTACATTCAGCTGTCTTTATTATCTAAAAGCAAATGCAGTCCAGAAGATGATCTTGGCACAATAAAATCCCTTGACAGATCCTTCAAGGCATGGAAATATACCAAATACAAAAGGCTGCAGGCATTGCACAGGATGATGACAAGAAAATCAAGACCAAAAGCACATGATGCTTTTCACATGAAATTTTTTTGAGTAATAATTAAATACTGGCAAAAGGTTGAAGGATTCCTAAACGTAAACATTTTACACTTTTTCAGATCAAAGAATATTTTTTCAGTGGCTGAACTGAACATTTGTAGTTTAGTGGAAGCCTCACTGTTTTAAATCTTCATTAATGCCAATATTTTGCAAGTAATCAAACACAAAGAAAATATAACACATTGATTATTTAGATAAAATTTTAATAATAGAAAGATATTTCTTAACACAGACATCAAAAGAGAATGTCAATACTTGTATTTAATCATTCTCTCAGGATCATATTAAAGAGAAATATTCTAGACAGTTTATTTCACATGTATTCTTAATACATTTTGTAAAGTCTATCGGTTGGAAACATTATTTAAGGATGATGTGCTCTATCTACTTTGTGTATACACGTAAAGATAAAAGCAAATTAAAGTAGAGGTATAAGTATAAAAACACAATAATATCAATAGATTTTAATTGATTTAGGAATCACAAAATTATTCCATTTGAATTTATTATTCCATAGGAAAAATGACACTGACTGTAAGTTAGAATACAGAATTGGAGGTATATATAGGAATATCACATAATTCTTTGGTACCACTGGCAATCATGTCCTAAATCCTTTCCAAAAACATGTGAAGTATCTTATCAAAATTAGTCATTATCTTCTCTTGTAATAACCTTTTTGAGCAGTCTTTAAAATGTTCATTTCTTCAACATTTAGAGAACTTCTTTTAACAACTTATTTTCCTTACTGTTATGGATTTCATGACAGGAAATATGATTTTTCATGATGATAACACCTAAATTAAGACTTCGGAATCTGCTTCTATCCTTGGACAATTGATGCTTTGCATCTTCTTGAATACTAATAGTTCAGAAGTGTCAGTTCTGACTTGTGAGTTCATAATTTCTCAGTAACAATCACAAGACTCTGAGATCTTTGAGAAAGATGGTATACAAAGCCAGATGAAGTCAACAAAAACTGTACTTGAATATTCAAAATGCAGTCCAATAAGAAACATTCTAAAAATAAATAAATAAAAACCAACCCCAAAACAGCCAAGCAAAAAAATTATCCATGTCACAAATTTTGTGAACCTAGTGTAGATGTTTTTGATTTCAAGCTCACATGTTTTTCTCTTCCTATTTGTAAAAGTTGATAGCAAACTACTTTGTCTTCAATAGGATTTTCAAAGACAAATGATTTTGGGGGAATTAATCTACAGGCAAATGTCAGAAGAAAGCCCTCATGTAAGCAAGTAATTCTTTCTTTGGAATACAGTTTGAATGGCATAAAGAAGGCCAAGCACTACGGACTGAGATAAGGAGGGCAAAAGAAAAAGGAAAATATAGATTAATTTCTGACTGAATATCATTCAGCATGTCCATGGCTTGAGTCACAGAATATAAGGAAAACACAACCTCTAAACTTATAAGGAAAAGCCGTACTATGCAATATTCAACTCCAAAGATGACTGACGTCTTTTCACCAGGTGAATTTGCCACCTTAAAAATATGTCTCTTCATTGTGAGGGGCAAGACCCTAATCACTCTATATGCTGTGTATTTTTAATATTTTGAGAAAGAGATGCTTTCTTTACTGGTTCACAAGAGTGAGCTGTGAACATTCTTTCTTCTTGGGAGACCAAGTAAGATTCCTGGATCTGATGCTTTTCTCTCTGTATCCTCACCAGCCAGCACAGAGCTGGAAGCAGTCTGCTGCAAGAATGCACCAGTAGCAGGTATCTCCCCTTTGAAACAAAGAGAGTTTGACATTTAGTATTGCTGTTAGTTGCCAAGGCTTCTCTGGCTCAGTCTAGTCAAAGACTGGCTCTTGCTTGGGATAGATTTATTTAATCACAATTTAAAAAAAAATAAAAATAATAATAATAAAACAAAAAAGATCCTGGAATACAAGCAGAGCTTCCAGAGGAATCCAGCCTAAAACAGTCTAGTTAGCCCATGTGCAGAGATAATGCTCTAATTGAAACTGTATTAGAGCCATGCTGTGTGGTTAATTTACCGTGATCTATCTTCATTTTTCCAATCCACCTGGCAGTAGCCAAACTCTGGCTTCTGGAATTCTCATTTTCAATAAGATGTGCATGGGAGTTGAAATACAGGTCTCTCTGTGATGACTGATTTTCATGTTTTATCTTCATTTTATGCTGTATATGCTATATGTCAAAATATGTGGTTTCAGTATTCCAGAATGGTTCCATTTCTGTAATGTAAAAAACATATCATCTATTCTGGGTAAACAATTCCCATTACTTACCATGGCTATGACTTCACTTAACATAGATTATCTACAGTTATATGACAGATTTATCTTCACCTTTTTAAAAGGCTACAGATTCCAAGTTCTCCTCATTGCACACAAAAACACCGAGAGTTCTGCACCTGGCTTATTGTATCACAAAGCAAGTTCAGTTAATTATTGGATGCAATAAAACTCCCTATTAACAAAATTTAAGATTTTTTTTAAACTTCAAGAAACTGCACTTACTTTATTTTTAGTTACATACTCTGCACAGTGAGTGATGTTTTAGGATTTAATAATTTTATTCCTTTAATAAGATCTCCAACTACATGGTGAGCATAAGTAGCCCTGCTTGACCAAGTTATAAGACCAAATGACCTCCAGAGATTTCTTGTGACCTCAACCCTTCTGTGGTTCTGCAATACATAAAAATGTATTTAAAAGTCATTCAGCAAATTTAAAATTAGAGTGTCACGTTCTTCTGGTATGAGTTCCTTGATTATGCCTATCTAAAGAATGGCTGAGAAATGAATCTGCTCCTTTATTCTCCCTCCATAGCCACTTATTTGGCTCTGGGTTCACTATCTAAAGTCTGAGAGCTTGGATTTTAGCAGAGCTCCTTGTGTCCCAGATTTTACCAAAAAAGAATGAGATGAGGAATGTTGTTCTATATCAGTCTTGCTACAAAGCTTGAAAGAACACACACAAAAGCATAATATTCATTATTTTAATACAATGTTAAGACTATAATGGGAACAAAATGTCATAGCATGTTCATTTCTCACAAGAGGTGTTATAAAAACAGGAAAGTAAATAGTATCCATCTATTTCACTTAAAAGCATAACAGCTTTGACTAGAAAAATTATGGAATATAAAAACCAAACCAAAAAACCAAAAAACTACCAAGCCCACAACAGGAAGCAAATTTCAAGTTTAGATCAACTTACTGGATCATCACTGACATGAAAGTTAGGAAAACAACAGCATTTTTTTAAAAATAGGTTTTACTTACAAGATAAAAGGAAGTGGTTTTTAAATGAATCCCACAAAAGAGACAATCTTATTCCTAGAACACTCCACTTACCAGAAGAATGGTTAGGAACTAACTTTGTGTGAAAGAAAACCAAGTAAAAAATCTAGACAATACCCCCCAAAAAAAAATTCAATACTAATGGCAGAGAGTCATGCACATAACATACAAAGCAACATAAAACTAGAGATCCCTGAGCTGACACTGATTGAGTTGTCACGTGTAGCATCTATGACTCTTTCAGTATCTTGTGCTGAGTATTTGAAGATTTTATCCTAAAAACAGCAAAACAACATGTCAGCATCTGGAAGATGTTTTCCTCAGCTTGTAATAAATTCTTTTTTTGCCCCACTGTAATTGTAACCATTGCCTTAAGAGACAGAGCACTTCAAGTCTTATTAAACTCCAAAGCAAGAAAAGATGCATTAACTTTAGCATTATAAGGTGAATTATTTAACATGAGCCACTTAGAAAATGGAACCATAAATTATACTAGCAGATATGCTTTACTATTCACTCTTTTATATTAAAGCTCAGGAAGTAATTTTAAAATTTTATTTCAAGTAAATGAATGTGAAACTGAAGAGTTCGTGATACACTTGCTTTATGGAACCAATAATACAAAGAAAGAATAATTAACATTATTTTTTTCCTATCAGTCAGGGATGCCTTTTCCGGAAAATTTTGAAGGTACTGAAAAATAGAGATGGCACTTCTAGAAATACTAGAAGCTAATTTCAGAAAAATTGGTGACCATTCCTTAGCTTAACTATAACAACACCTTAGCCAAACCAAAACAGCTGCTAAAGGAATGAGATGCCTGACCACAGCATTGAGTTATCCTGATGTACATGTCATTTATACCTACAGGTATGAGATGCCTGACCACAGCATTGAGTTATCCTGATGTACATGTCATTTATACCTACAGGTGTCTTTCAGACCCCAGATGCTAAAATGCCTGGATGATAGCAGATTCGGAAATACAAAGCTGTGTGTAATAAGAAATAGTAAGCATAACAACAAGGATAGTTTTCCTCTCTTAAATGTTAGGTAATCTATGAGATAAGTCTGAGACAGGAACAGACACAAAAAGTCATAGACAAAACTTGCATGAATGACTGCAGGCAGGAACAGTTAGTTCATTCTAAAACTTGTGTATATCACACAACTGGAAACAGCATCTTGAGGGTTCAAAATTTACAGTTAAACAAGTTAGCTAATGCTATTCCTGCTATAGAACAGAGGCTGTAGTGTCCAATTCAGACAATCCAGGTCACCATAATCAAAACTTGCCAAATCTTAGATAGAATAGCCTGAAATATTCTTGTAGAAATTCAAGACTAAATCACCACAAATATCTGGGAAAGCATTACAGATTTCCACTCCACATTTGGCATAAAACAAATACAGATAGAAAAAAAAAAAAAAGATTATGCACATAACCCCTATGTAATGGAATAATTTGGTGATATTCTTAATATTTTTTAAGGACTTTCTTAGTACAGTACAAAGATAAAGCAAGCCTAAGCTGTGTGGAATTACTATTATTAAACAAAACCAAGACCAAAAACAAAAACAAAAGCAAAAGACAGAAACAGAAACAAAAACAAAAACAACCCCTAACCTAAAGAAACAGTCGACTAAACAAACCCAGAGCAAAAAGAAGACAGTCACATTCACTACTAGGTGCATTTCGAAGTTGAAAAACTATTTTATTTCCTTCAGTCCTTCAGTTCATGCAAAATCTGCCACAGACGGTATCCCTCCACTGTTTTAATGCTGCGTATATATGACCAAGGTATAGGCTAATTTATGGGCAAAAACCCCATCAAACAGTTAAACAATAGGCATTAAGAGGATATATTGATATTAATATTGACCCTTTCTGACACTAGTGCAAAATTTTTAAAATAATAAAAATAGGTTTAATTTCAAACACCAATATCTAAAATATATTTAAACTAATAGTTTTCATTTTCCTTCCCTCCTTCCAACAAATATTGACAGTTGAGCTAGTACACGAAAATCACTTTGTTGGTTTTTGTTTGCTTAACATCTCCAGATTTCCAACTGGTAGAGCATCCTTCCCACTTACTGGTTGTGTTCCTCATGAATGCACAGCATGGGTAGTATGTAAGTCTGTCTATTCTCATAAGCACCTTGCAATTGCCCCCTTTGTCCCCTCTTATCATCCACAGTTTTCAAAACATACCAATGTATATCCTAAGTGACTCCAGTTGAAATATGGCACTATAACTTGCAGAGTTTTTTATTATTTCAGAATTTTGCTTTGATAAAACTTCATCTGGGCTCATGTATGCTTTCAGTCATATCAATACGAAACTCAGAAAAGTTCACTAAAATAATTATTTTTTTCATTGCAATCTGCTCCTTGTGACTTCAAAGAAAATATTCAATAATTACCTGACTTTCTCCCTTTTCCTCTTATTTCTCCACCTCTTGGTTTCTTGCATGTATCCTCTTGCTCCTTACACTTGAAGACGCTTGAAGTTTCCACCCAGGCTCCCTAAGTCCCCAATTACTTTCCAAAATCCATTGCCTGTCAAAAGAACCTACAGGAAAACTGTAGTCTCAAAATGTGATATAAGATAACATAGTCTTATGAATCTATAGCCAATATCTATTTTTTTTCTGATTAATAAGTTCTTCTTAAGTGAGGAAAGAAGCTTTTGAAGAAATAGGATGGCACACTTGAGAATTACAGCAACTTTTCTAAAATAGGAGCAGGATAATGATGTTTAACTGCATCATTTTCTTGCCCCTTTCCTAATATTCTTCTTATTTTCCTTATCTACACACCAAAATTAATTCAGAAAATTGTGACATATTGAAAGTAATTTAAATTTTACTGCTTTAGTTTGTGGAATTTTTTTGTCCTTAAACTGAGTTTCCTCTACTCTTTTTTTCTCTTCATTCAGACTAAGCAAACATATTTAGTGGAAGAATATCACATTGCAAGAAATTTGTTTTAAATGGACATTAGTAAGTCTGACAGTATATTAAATGGTCTTCCAGTAGCATTTTGTGAAGACAGAAATTTGGTCAAAACATATGTCATGTTTCAAGGCAATCAAGGCAATGCATCTAAGCGTTAATTGACATTTATCAGAACCTGACATGTCACTTTACCTGATGATTCAACTGAGAACGATCTATCCAAAAAGTATCAACTCGGCACGTACTATTAAAATGTTTTTGTAATATTATGTAGAAAACGATATGTCAAGAAGCAGGCAAAAGAAATCAAGTACTAGGCTACTAAGTATTAAGAATAATCAAGAAGAGTTACTTGATGCATCATGCTTGAACCTCCAGCTCCTATGGTATCTTTTGTTTTCAGTGGTCCTGTGTTTTGGTTTACTACATCTAACATTTCCTGCCATTCTAATCAGGTTTAATTGGGTCCAGTGTTTGCAAGATCCTTTAGGAGGATCTTGCTTAACACTGTGAGCAGTGTTAAGCAGAATAACCGAATGTAACTTTTTCTGAATATATGTATGGCTTTATCAAAGGGAGTACAGGTTCATAACTTAAGAATGGTTCTGGTTAGTTTTAACTCTGAAACACTCCTGTTTTCCTTTGAGCCTAAAAAACCTCCTCACTCTGAAAGAGCATTTGGAAGAGTTTTGGTGTTTTGCACCATCTGAAGTGTTTTCAAAAGATTCTTTTGTCACTTTTATCTCTTTCTATCCATGCAGCTTCAAATAATGATTTAATTACAGCAAAAGTTAACTGTTTAATAAATGAAACGCCAACACCGCTGTTTCTGTCAGCTCCAATATAACATTGAGGACAGAACTCATAGCAAAATCTCCACATTACTTTATATCTTTAGCAAGAAAGCACCAACCCATGAAATTAAAGAATATCTATTGAGAAAATCTGTTTTTTTAGCTGTTTTGGGCTTATTCAGATGCTCTTTTGCTGCTACAGATTACAAAGAAAATGTCATAACACACTGATAAAGCCCCAGAATTAGGTGCCACATTTTTCATCAATATAAATTTTTGCATTAGTATATAATACTTAATTAGCTATTTAATAATTTAGAATTAGGAAAAGGCTACTGATGGGATAAATAAGAATAAAATTAGTTTGGACTAAAACTTTCCTTATATATGTACATTTCCTAGCTTTATTTTGAAATTCACAGCATCAACACCTACACAGCTTTTTCCTATTATTGATACAACAATCACTTGTTTACTCATCATTGTACAACATTGATAATATAAGAGAATTCATCACTTCTAATTATCAAACAAAATTATGCATTAACCTGCAAACACTAGATGAGCACTTAGCCCAGATGGAAAATTTAACAGCATTGCTGTAAAAATATTCCCACTAGATGTTCAGCCATGCAAACAAAAACATGATACAGAGAAGTATCCATGTGATTAATTAAGGAGCAATACATTTAACACATCTTTATCATAAGGTTTCAGTGGGACAGAAGATATTTTTTCTTAAACCTGTCATCAGCTACAAAGTAAACCATAACTCAGATTTTACTAGGTTTAATAATAATTAAAACTGTGAAAGCTTTTAGTGCTGAAAATAGAGTGAAATTTTCAAAAGGATTCTTTGTTCCTTAATAGCCTGAATAAAGTTTAAAATTATCTCAGCTGTTAAATCCTACTATTTTTCTACTGGAGTTCAGTTCCTAAATTATTTGAAAATGGGACATAGGACTCATTTTTTATGTAAATGCAGTGCAAATTAAGTTAAGCATAAAATGAAACAAAAGTGAAGAAGGAAGAGAAACAAGGGGATTTTATATTTAACTCCTGAAAACAACAAGAAACTTCTCAGAAAGGCCACAACTCAGCTTCGTGCAAATGCAGTTACTAAAGTGCTATGGAAATCTACAAAAAGGGAGTAATGAATTCAGTACAAGAGTTGTATGAGAATAAGGGAATCAGGTTTGATCTACCTAGCATAAATATTCAAGGTCTTTTACTGGATCCTGCTCTGGAAATTCCAAATGCATTTTCTGAAAGTTTATCACATCATCATAAAATTCACTTGACTTGAAATATTTAAAGCAACCACAAGTTAACAATGTTTCTTTGAGTTTCTGTTCACCTTTCCCTGAGGTAACAGCAACAATTCACTGTCCTTGAAAATTCATTCTCCCTCCAAGCAGAATAAAGACCCTGGACTTCAGTAGGGCCAACTTTGGCCTTTTCAAACAATTATTAGGGGAAATCCCATGGGATAGGGTACTTGAAGGTAAAGGGGCCCAAGATAGTTGGTTAGCATTCAAGGACTGCTTCTTCCAAGCTCATGATCAGAGCATCCCAACAGGTAGGAAGTTGAGAAAGGGAGCCAGGAGACCTGCATGGTTAAACAGGAAACTGCTGGGCAAACTCAAGAGGAAGAGGACAGTCTACACATCATGGAAGGACGGGCTGGCCACTTGGGAGGAATATAGGGATGTAGGGATACAACTAGGAAAGCTAAGGCGTCCTTAGAATTACCTGGCACGAGGGGTCAAGGACAACAGAAAGGGCTTCTTCAAATACATTGCAGATAAAACTAACACTAGAGGCAGTGTACGCCAACTGATGAATGAGGTGGGTGCCCTGGTGACAGAGGATACAGAAAAGGCAGAGTTACTGAATGCCTTCTTTGTCTCTGTCTATACTCTCGGAGGAGCCCCATACCCCTGAGGCCCCTGAGGAGGTCAGAATAAAGGAGAAGTTTGCCTCAGTCGATGAGGACTGGGTTAAGAACCACTTAAGTAATTTAGACATCCATAAATCCATGGTGCCTGACGGGATGCACCCGTGGGTGCTGAGGAAGCTGGTGGAAGTCATTGCTAGGCCCCTCTCCATCATCTTTGGCAAGTCATGGGGAATGGGA
>VXBJ01005272.1:32662-46173 GCA_013400055.1 Nycticryphes semicollaris
TTGTATCATTCTGAAGGGATCCAAGTACAAATCAATAATGGCATGTTTACTGTCTGTTAGTGTGCAAGTGATTGGGAAAGTATAAGCCAATAGGCAAGTAGGTAGGGACTGTAGAGTACATATTAGCAGAAATATTTATCGTGAGACAAAACTAGTAACAAAGCTATTTTCTCCTATGTATCATNAATATTATTTAACTTAGTTACATGAAGAACAGTCAAGCAATCCATTACAATGCAGAGTCAGTGTTTTGACTTACTTTTAGAAACAATGCAACAACTGATCTTTTCTTAAGTCTTCAACACATTCCATTATTTGAACTATAATAAAAACAAGAGAAAAATGTCCTTTAGGAATTCTCAGCAAGCACTATGAAGGGCTGGTAACAAAATTAATAATTTTTCTGGTGCTGTCTTCCACAAAATAAAATATACTTAAAGCAGTTTCTCCCTGTCAGAGACACAAGCCGTAAATGCTTATGAGCCTATTACAGAAAGAAGAATAAAAGACTGTACTGAAGATATGACCATATAATCTGTTTTTCAAAGGGACAGATATTTGTTGCTTTCTTCAAAAGGGTTAAGAGTTTCTGATTAGCTTTTGGGTCATGTATCACACTTGGAGTGCCCAAGCTTAACGACACACTTCATTGAACTCCATCTAGCAAGCTTCATGCTTATGAAGGTGTTCCTCTTGATTGCTTTTCATCTGGGCTACAGAGCGATTTGGTTGGAGGCTGACATTGATTAAGTGCAAGAGAACCATGTTTTACTGTGACAGCTGCTAGGCCTCTGTCAACAAATCAATGTGGTTTTTTTCCCTTTTTCATCCTGCACTTTTTTTTTCCTTTTTTTTTTTTTCTTTTATTTCCCTGATCTCCTTAGCTATCCTGTTAGCATCCTGCTGTTACTGGAAATGAAAAACATCTTTATAGCTGTCTTGTGATTGAACATTTTCTGATTTGGCAATCACATAAAATGTTTGTCTGATGGGAATGAGGGTGTCTGTCCCTGGATTCTCCAGGATATAGAGAATACACAGGAGAAAAGAGTGTACAACGCTGGAATATGTGTTCTAAAAGAAAAAAAAAAGAGCTGTTTTTTTTCTGCATGAATTGATACATGAATATTAATGGTGTCTGTGTATATAATATATCACTACATTATTGCACTAAATAGTGCCAGTTTTGAGCTGTGAAACTTGGTTTTGATGACAATATGCAGAGGACAGCCTCTTCTTTTCTAAAATACTTAAAACCAATCAATCCTTATTTTTGGTCACAAAGCTTTGTAGGATTCCAAGTTAAGTTAAAATAACATTCAATTGACAAGGAGGTAAATTTTGCTTTTGTTAAAGTAATTTTACACACTTTATGCTTATTTTATATATTTGCTTCACATCAAATATCACTTTACAGATTTTCTACATGACCGCACATTCCTATTTTTCTTGGTCTTTTTTCCAGATTTGTTTCAGGAACAGAGCAGAAATTTCGTTTTAACCTTTTTAAAATTTATTTTCAAACACTAATTAAGGAGTTTATTTATAGAAAAGCGACTAAAAGCTTTTTCTTATGTATGCTAGTTCCACAGCAGGCAATGTTATCCACATTTGTACAATTTTATTTCATTAATTGCTTGTTCCATGGTCTAAATCATATATTTTTATTAAATTAAAAGTTTTAAAGTTTGGATCTTCAAATTAAATTTAACAGAGATAAATCATTAGTCTGATGTATTTTCCAAACATTTAGTAAGAAAATGTTATCTACTAACCAGAAAAACAGCTTTTTGATTAGATCAAGGAAGCCTTCAAATTAAAAATGCAAGAAGAAAAAAAAAAGAAAAAAATTTAAGGGGGGAAATTTATTGTGAAGGTGAATTTGCAGAGCAAGTAACAAGTATAAAAATAGATAGAAAAGTGCAACATCAGATTACTTTTGGGGAGTGCTACAAAATTCAAGAAACACCATTGTATTGATGTTTCCCTTTTAAATTATGAATGTATTGATATATAACCATAATGATTCCAGTAGTTCTGATAAATCATCTAAAGGCATAAATTGTTCTAGTGGAGCTTAGGCAGGCAAAATATTTCCACATACAAATGGTATGAAAGCCTTCCTTGTTGACATCCCTTATCTTCCAGTTAAGAAAGATAAATTGAAGTAAACACAAAAATGCACAGTTGCATAGAAAAACTGCTCCAATAGAGTTACACTTGTAATAGTTTCAAATACATATATATAAAAACTCCCCTCTGTGAAAACACTGAGAATTCAAAATAACAGGACTTTTTTACACAGAGAGTATAAGCTCAGAGAGTGCTTCTGAATAAAGGAGGTTGAAACTCCTTTCTATGCAAATGGTGCTCCAAGAGGCAAAACACACCTCAGAAACATAACAGAGAAGACAGTCAAATAAATGGGATGTTACCATAAACTTAAGTAAAACTTCCTCTGAAATTTCTGACAGTATGCAGATGTTTAAGCTATATGGATTACAAAAAAAGCAACTTGTGTATGTCCTGCTATCCTTGAAATACTAGCAAAATCCGTAAGCTTGACCATGCTTCAGACATACTAAATATTCTATATATACCAATATTATATATAAATTTACTAAATTATTGGTTTTTTTACAAAGTAAAATTATTCTTTTACAAATAGTAGTACCATTTTGTAGCAAATGCGGTTACATCAGACTGGTGGCCAGTGACCAGTGGGATTCCCTTGGGGTTCAATTTTAGGTCCGCTGTTCTTTAATGTTTTTATAATTATCTGGATGCAGGAATCAAATGTATAGTAAGTAAGGCTGCTGAGAGTACTAAACTGGGAGGAACTGCATGCTCCCTCCAGGATTTAGAGGCTCCATGGAAAGATCTGGATAGACTAGGGAGATGGGCAGTCATCAACCATATGAAATTTGACAAGTTCAAGTGCGGAATTCCCCACCTGGGAAGAGGTAAATCTGGTTATAATCTTGACCCAGGGACAAGAGGCTGGAGAGTAGATCACACAAAAAGAGACCCGGGGGTTTGGTTTGACAGCAAGTTGAATATGAGTCAACAGTGTGCCCTGCCAGCCTAAAGAAATTCAATAATTATTATGGGTCCCTTCCAACTAGAGATTTTCTATGCTTCTATGCAAGAAGTTCTACTTGCAAAAATTTGGTTCTGACCTTTAGTCGATTAGAAAATAATATAGTGAAAAATTTGGTTGAAAACACATTCACATCTTCGCATCTTCCTCGCAAAATTTTCAACCTTACAGGAGCAACTGATATCTTCTCTTACCAAATGTAAAAGCATAAGCACTGGAAAAGAAAGAATATGATAATTAGAAAAAAATAAAAGGACTTTGAATTGTAAGGATTTCTGAATACTTATCATAATACAACTACTCACATAACAACAAAAAGTGTATATCCAATTTCCATCATTTCATTGTGGTTTAAATTTAAAAATTAGGGTCATATTATTGCAGAGAAATTTTGAAGATATTAAATACATCCAAGATTGTAAAGATTTATGGAAATTTCCAAGCTGTTGAAATAGCATGATTAAGTAAAAATGCAATGGTCTATCAGTGAAATATTGCTGAAGATTCTTACCAATGAAAATTTTGATATCAGCTTTCATACTTACATTATTTAAGGAAGGACAGCGAGGATCACAGATCTGTCTGATAAACAATGAATAAAGTCTGTTTCATTATTGCCAGTAGGACGCACTCTGTGTGATTGTTTGTTCCTCTAATTAAGAAAAGTTACATTTAAGCCTATGTGAACCTACAGACACTTTTTCTTTTCAACACCAAAAAAAAATTATTGTGAATCTTTATCAAATTTCCACTCAAATACAAATATTGATGATGACCAAGAACTTCTGGCCAATGACAAAACAAACAAATTTTAAAAATTTTAAAAACAAAATAATCCTCCCCAAATCACAAAAAAAATTCTTCAAAAAAAAACCAAAATATGGACAAATGAGATAAATGTATTTTTTTTTGTGCGCTTACTCATCTTCGCATAGCAAATGTTAGACTACTCATAAGTTCAAGTATGAATGATTTCCCATTTGACCCCTTTCTGGAATGCAACTTGAGTCAAAAACCAAAAGAAAGAAACTATATTCATGATGCAAATTACTCTATGCACTGTTTACATCAACATTAATATTTCAGCTGAGACACAGCTAAGGATGATTGGAAGCCTAAGAAATTTCAAACTTTTCAAGAACTTGTGGCAATTCTAAAAGATGTTTGATTCTAATTTAGTACAGAAAGACTAATTTTATAAGGGAATTTAGGCCTCAAAAATTATTCAAAAAGCTAAGAAGGAAGATAACACAGCTTCTCTTTTCTCTGCTTTGTAATCTACAAGGATTCTCCAGCTAGGCCATATGCAGTCATCAAAGGACGAGAAAGTAGTTCAGTAGAAATAAACAAAAATTAATTGTGTTTGTAGCCATGGGAGAGTAGGGATCTTTCAGCAAAATCACCAGGCAGTTCAGGAAAAGAGTAGGATACAGAAATGATATTGCGATTGCCAAGCCTCTTCTGCCTATTTATGATACTCATTCTGCCATGTAAGCTCCCAGAGACTTCAGGCAGCTAAACATTGTTATTTGGCACTAAAATTGTTATGACCTACAGAATTCAAATAGTCTATAGTAGCGTGGGCATGCTCCGTTGCCATTGCCAATTTACTTGAATTTCCCAGAGCTCAAAGTAGATGTAAAAAAGCAAAAGCATTGATGCCTGCAGCAGCACCAGGGGACTATCCAGTCCAGGATAGAAGGCCCTCTACCCTCAACCTTAGCTGTACTGCAGCATCATTAGAACAGCTTCATTCCGTGTCTTATTTCTGCCAATTTATTCCTACCTTTTATTTTCCTTGGTCTGCTTTTTATAGCAACTAATTGAACAGCTATGGTTAATCCAGTAGTTGGTCTTCTTATTCAGGGTACGAAATACCTCCTGTTCAGAGTAGAGATACAAAACAAATCCATTTCACACACATCTCAGGTGATCACTGAAATAAATGGCATGAAGAAACAACACTATAATTTCCTTTGTTTGGGTTCTGGGGTTTTTGGGGTTCTTTTCCCTGAATTTTCTTATGAACTTAGATTGAAAGCATTCGCTTTAGAATTGTTCACGTCCTGCCAACAAAAACACACCTACTCAGGGCATTTTCCTTTTATCGTAATAGTTATTACTTCACTGAAAATTTCTTTCTGGTGAATAACTGGAAAGGAACTTTAAGAAGAATAAATTATTTTAAATAAGTGAACATTATGTAGCCTAGTTTCACTCTGTGGAGAAGCCTCTACATTTTTCTAGCATAAGAATGGACTGAAAAATGTTACACAGCACTGCTGTGCTCTACTGTCAGTTTCTAATTTTACAGTTATTTTGGCAAAGGTACATATTAAAGCCTGGGGCAGCTGTACGTTTATATTCACATACAGAAATATACATACATATACTTATATATATATATGTCTTTGAATGTGCAAAATAACAATGGATCAGGATTTTTTCCCTCAGTGAAGCAGAGAAAACATAGGGAAAACCAGCAGCTCACTTTCTTCCAGTGAGAGTTGAAAGGGGCTAATAATTTTATTATTCATTTATTTTGGATATAAAAAAAAAGGTAAATATATTTCTTCTGACACAGCTTCACTACTTAAGTCCAGAGCTTGATCAGTCCAGATTTCTCAAATTCCACCTTCTAAACTTCTCTCTCCTTATTATGACACTAGTCTAAGTCTCTGCAGTAAGAAATGAGTCTTTAGGAATTACTAGGGCTTTATTAAATTAAAGAGTGATGTCAGAACTTAAATACTAATTCAATGCTAATTCCACCTGCAAAATAGATTAGTTTGGATTCAGATTTTTCCAAATGCCATACCACTATGTAAAATCTTACCTTCCAGAAGCCAAAAATTCTAATTCAGAAAGAGGAATGGAGTGGAGAGTCATTCAAATTTTATTCTAGGATCTTTCTTTAACCTGAGACCGATTACTAAGAAATGCAATGCAGGGAAGAAAAAAGCTTCTCCCTGATGTCTTCTTTGCGCTACAAAACATTTCTAAAGGCATCTTCTCAGTTGTCACAAAGATCCTAGTGTTTCATTAGGCAATTTAATCAAATCCTACTTCAATTCTATTTATTCCTCCTCAGGAAAGGCTGAGAACTTGACTCTTTTAGGTGAAAACTGGCTGTGTACCAAATGCATCATGTCCACAGCAAGTTTGGCTGTAATCACACAAACTTGAAGACTGAACAGCCAGATGAAATACAATAATGTACTTTTTGAAAGTGTAGTCATACATATGTACCAAGATACTTTCAAAGTCACTATCTTTTATGGAGGGTGATTCTCCAATGTGACATCCGGAAAACAGACACTGGTCCTCAGTATCAAAGGGAAAGTCATCTGTATGAATTCAGTGCTCAGGGCCTTAAAATACTTTATAAATTGAAAGTGTTTATGTAAACTCCTATTTACTGTTAGGTCATATAAAGAATCAGTAAATATATAGAATGCAAAGAGCAGGAAATTACTTAAATTATTTTACAAAATTTTCTTTATATATCTGTAAATATCACAAATTAAAGCTTAGTTTCTTCCTAAGTGTTTATAGGATCCAAGTACCTGTTTTCTACTAGTGAATTATCACAGTACCTGCCACATTCACAAATTCAAAAACATATGCAGTGTGATAGAGTGTATTTTTATTTTCAAATATTCCCTTACTTCAATTTTTAATGCTATATTAGTAACAAATTGAATCAAATATATATATATATACACACATTTATATATATACACTTTAAAAACCACTATGTATGGTGTTTTTGTCAGGTTCTGTGTCAGTATATTCTTTGAGTTAACCTCTTCCACTTACTCTGTTATGCATTGCAATAATTTAAAGTTAATTATCCTGGACAAAAAAATGTGTTAATGTGTTAAGTTTGTTTAAAGTTAATGTGTGGGATAAAATAGTTAATATCTAGTATAATCAAAGCTTAGAAGAGAAATCAACACAAGTTTGGTGTGGTTTTTTTACATATAACTAATTGCAAAATTTTTGCTAATTCTACACATCTTTCAGTGATTGTTCAGTTCTTGTCCACAACATTTTGACATTGTTATTTTTCATTATGACCATTTTTTCTCCAGAGGTGCCAGCACAACCTCTGCCAATTGCATTCTCTATCTAGGGAAGACCTACTTTTCTTAATTATATCTAATGCCAGTCCAAAGAGGGACAGATTTTGGAGGGGTTGATAGTCTCCTGTAACAGATTAACAAGTTCAGAAAATTAAGTAGTTAGTCCAACGACTGACTTACTGGAAAGACGCAACATTTACTTCTCCCTAAAATCTTGTGTATATTATATCCTAAATTATTGTAACTAGAGCAACAGCAACTACAGCAAATATATAGACTACAAAGAAAAAAAAAGGACCATGTTAAGACAGTACAGAAAAGAATACAGCTTAGTTGTTTGCAGTCTCCATTGGAAGCAGAAGAAAAAACAGAAGAGGAGTGTACTGCTAGGAAGAAGTCCAGCTCTTGATGACCTGGCAGACCCAGCAAAGTAGACAGAAAATGCACTGGCTTAATTCTCTAATGCGTTACTAAATCTCTGGCCTTAACAGCTTTTTTTCATGATAGGTATTGAGCTGAGGTGTTCTGCATTAATGCACATTTCCTGCTGAGAAGGTTGAGGAAATTTGGTTGCACATCATTTACATTATGTTTTTCAGCAGACTCTTCCACAAAGGTCTCAGTGGAATTTGTTAATTTTTGTAGTAAACAACTATTACATATCAATCACAAGGAAGAACACCATATATTAATAAAAGTAAATGAGGTGCCTAATAAAAAACACTAAACTTCCTAAGTCTAATTCAAATGCTGGTTTTTATCTCAGTGCTTCAAAAAACATTTAATTACAACTCTAGTAATTTGTTTCTACATCACTCATGGGGACTTTTTTGTAGAGAAGTTAATACTTTTAGCTGCATAAATATTTACTTTTTGTTTTGGACTACTGTTATTATTAAAAAAAATTAATTCCAAGAACAGAAAAAAAATAATGCTAAAAGATAATAAACTACATGGATGCATATCTGTACGGTTTTGACTTCTTTTTAGTAGAAATAAATAAAGAAAATATTTCTTCTTGGGTTTAGATTTATATTTTTACCTTTCTCCTTCTAACGTCTAAAAAATAAACCACAACATTTAGGAGAAAATTAGATTTAGACTAGGACATAATGACTTTTCTTTCTCAAATTCAGTGGAAAATCCAAACTGAACTTGCCCTGGTGCAACTTGAAGCTATTTCCTCTTGTTTTATCACCTGTGACTTGGGAGAAGAGACTGACCCCCACCTCTCTACAACCTCCTTTAAGGGAGTTGTAGAGAGCAATCCTTCTCTTCTCAGGCTGAACAACCCCAGCTCTCTCAGCCTCTCCTCATAAGGTTTACTCTCCAGATCCCTCACCAGCTTTGTTGGCCTTCTCTGGACCTGGTCCAGCACCTCAATGCCTTTTTTGTGGTTGGGGGCCCAAAATGGTGTACAGTACTGGAGATGGGGCCACACCCTTGTGAAATAGAAGGGAACGATCACCTCCTAAGTCCTACTCACCACATTATTCCTGATACAGGCCAGGATGCTGTTGGCCTCCTTGGCCACCTGGGCACACTACCGGCTTATGTTCAACCAACTGTTGACCAACACTCTCAGGTGTGTTTTACCACGCAGCTCACCAACCATTCTTTCCCAAGCCTGTAGCACTGCATGGGGTTGTTATGACCCAGGTGCAGAACACAGCACCTAGCCTTATTGAATCTTATCCCGTTGGCCTTGGCCCATCAATCCAGACTGTCCAGATCTTTCTGAAAAACCTTTCTGCCCTCAAACAGGTTGATGCTCCCACCTAGTTTAACGTCATCTGCAAACGTACTGAGGGTGCACTCAATCCCCTCACCCAGCCCTTCAGCCAGTTTTTAACCCAGTGGAGAGTACTCCCATCCAAGGCGTGGACAGCCAGCTTCTCCAGGAGAATACTGTGGGAGATTGTATCAAAAGCCATGCTAAAGTCCAGTTAATTTTGTCATATAAGGAGATCAGGTTTGTCAAACAGGACCTGCCTTTCATGAACCCATGCTGGCTGGGCCTGATCACCTGTATGTCCTTCATGCACTTCATAATGGTACTTGGGATGATCTGTTCCATGACCTTCCCAGTCACCAAGGTCAGACTGACAGGCCTGTAGTTTACATTTCATGTTTCAGTTGTCATTTCACAATATGGAGTGCCCAAGCATCCCTTAGTGAGGTTGTAAAAAATAGAGGCAATTGCATTCTGCACCTACATAAGTTTTAGTATTCATTCCTGGAACAAGTCCAGCAGAGTAGCAGTGTGATGTGGTCATGGGCTGGAGCACCTTCCTCTAAGGACAGGCAGAGGAACCTGGATTTGTTCAGCCTGCAGAAGAAATTACTTTGAAGGCACGTAGTATCTGCTCTTGCTGAGGAAGACTGTGCAGTCTCCACCCTTGAAAGTTTGTAAGACTGTATTTGCAATGTGGTCTGAATCTACTGTGGAGTCTGGTTTGAGCAGGAGGCTGGCCTAAGAGACCCCCAAAGCTCCCTGCTACGCTGAATTATTCTGCAATTCTGTGATTTCAAAATGCCATACCTTGCCACTAGTGACTTTAATCCTCTGACTATGAATCAGTGTTCTGGCTTCTGTACATGTGGTAAACATTTAGAATTTTTCTCTTGATTGAAGTTCAAGAGAAATATATATATAGAGAAAGTACCTAGAAACAAATCTTTTAATATATTGAGCTCCCAGATAGCAAGACAGACAGGAAAGGTAACCCTGATATAAGTTTGGGGGATGGGTCATAGAATTTCTAATAAATCTTTAGCTCTATACTAACTCATGAGAATATTATGGAATAAGGTGCATTGAAAATGATTGACCAATAACTAGAACTAGACCTCTTTTTCAATCCTTTTTTACTTTATCTTAAAAGTCAGTCCTATTACAATGCATCCAGAATGAAATCCTAATACCACCAGAACTTCATCTCTGTATGAAGCTGGAAAGCACCTTAAGATTTTAGAGTCTCTAAATCTTATCTTTCCTAGAGTTTGGCAAATAACCTTGCACTGTTCATGTCTGATGTGTTGTACAGAAAGATTTCCAGCTAAAAAAACTGGGAAGAACTGTACAACCTATGATATCAAAGACATACATTTAATTACTGCAACAGTAGGAACCCAGCACACTGGATACATGAAAATAACAATGAACAGATTTGAATTGTACTAGGATTTATTTTTTAATTTTACCTGTAACACACGCCAATTCCAATAGTGGTTTCTTTCTTCACCAAAGTTAATAGCTTTACCATAAAAACACTGGGACTAGTGATGGTTTACTTTCTACTTAATTTAAATGAATTTATCACATACTCAACAGTGTGGTAAAAAGTGACATAACTAATTTTACATATTTTAGTGTACACTTCTTACACTTTCCTCCCAGAAATGTATTTAGTGGTCATCAGAATAACAAAGAAGAGTGAGATAAAACTTCAGGCAAGTTAAAAAATGAGGATGTGGCATAGTAAAAAGCTAAAATTCGAGATGGCATTCAAGGCTAAAGAATTAGTTCACTCTTTGCAATTCAGTTATCATGGGTTCTGTTAAATAGTATATCTTGACTAAGTGCTATAAAAGCTTATATTTTTACCTGTCAAGTTATGTATGTGAAAGGATGTATTTCCAAGTTCACTTAAATATTTATATAATGATGGTTCTGGATTTACATGTTAGTGAAAAAATTCTGTGCTTAAATGTATTTGAGTTGAAAAGTGATTCAGCTTTCCCTGGGTACTGCAAAGTGGTGTATTTTCATCATGTAAACACTCAGTGACAAGTCAGGTGATAATACGATTAGGACCACCCATCATGTGACAGCATTCCAGAAGTATCTCTGCATAGCAAAAGTTAATTCTCTATTAGTCAACTTTACATTAGCAGAAAATTCATAAACTGCTAGTCTAATTAGTTTAGTTATCAAGATGCTGGGTTAACTAAATCTACTGGAGATTTCATTATGTATAAATATATCTTTGAGAGCTTCCTGTAACCCACAACACTAATGAAGCCAGTGGTTCCCTAAAACAGCCTTGCCCCAAACAATGATGTTTTTTCTGACACTGTATCCTCAAATAGGCTATATCTGCTATGAGGCTTTACCAAGCTATGAAAGTATCACAGCGATTCCCAGAATAATACAGAGTGGGCAATCTGGATTCTAGTGACAAACAAAATTCTTCTCTTCCTGAAATTACTTTTTATTTACTTTTGGTGTTTCTTTGAACGCGTTACCAAAGTCAGTTAACGCCAGACTGAAGAGAGGCTTGCCGAAGGCTCGGTAGCATGAAGCAATGCAGTAGGGAGAAAATACACAACTCTGGAATAATTTGTCAATTGTAAAACCTAAATAAAAGTCTAGGTTCATTTTTATTACAATAAAATTGTCCCTACATTTGATGAACTGAAGGTCCCAAAAAATTGTCAGAGAAATATTTCCTTGCTATATCTTTTCTATATGAAGACAAACATGACCTCTCCAAAGTGAACATGACAGCTAAAAAGCATAATCAAGAGATACATTTGAGAAAGTCTGCTGTACAGCTAGCTCTAGTTCACACAACTGGCAGTACCACACCTCAGAACCAAAACATAAATTGAGCTCAGCAACATTATGGCATCATGTACAATGAACTATTTTTGAAAAATTTATAAAATATGTTCAGAATCAAATAACCTTTCTGAAGGAGCTGAAAAACATACCTCCTATTTCTACTACACTACTTATTAATTAGTTTGTTAATTTACTTAAGATCCTGTGTACAAAATTAAAAATAATTCTGTGGAAACAGAGCCATGACACAGCTATTTTCTCAGATGTTTAAATTACATTCTTGTAAAAAAAATATGTACATAAAGATGCATCATATATTCACCTGTAAACTATGTAGATTTTATTTTGAACTAAATAGGACATTGAGCTACTGAGTCACTTCACTGGGTCCTGACTGTAGTTTTGTCTCACAGTTTCTTTCATGGGGACCTTGTATCCAGTTTTCTGGGAAATAACAGAACATGTTAACAGGACCAAGTGTCGGTACAAAGATTATTCATAGTCTTTCAAATGTTTTGACTACTTGGATTTCCAGGGATATTAATAAACTCTCTTTTATTACAGAACACAGAATTAGTATAAAACACTTCCATTAACCCATGCAGATAGATTAAAGGCAAATATATTTTTAAAAGCTGAAAATTACCTTCTTGCAATGGAAATAAATCACAACAGGGATTTAATTGTTGTCATTCTAATCTTTGTATCTATTTACTCTTTAAGACATAACACACCTAATTATGCTGCAATTGGTTTTTATGTTTCCTCATACATTTGGCTAGTACTTGTGAAGCATGTTATGTTATGTTGATACCTCCACAGCCTGCTTTTTCTCTGGTATGAGAAATATTCTGACATGCAAGTTTGGAAATCTTCATACCATGTTCTATAGGAGACTATCAGTAGTACACATTTGTAACTTACCTTGATAATGAATACACCACTTAGGTTCTGTGCAATATAATTAGAATAAATAACGTAATCAACGTTCATAAAATTTCTTTAACTAAGTGAAATTTCAAAATGTTTTTACTCACTTATTGAAATGGTTGAAATAATCAATCCATATTAAACCAGTTAAACTCTTCCTTTAATTCTAGGACTCCTGTCAGTTCTGCTTGGAGGTCCATAACAGACTATTTTTCCCTGTAGCTTTGTCTGAAGGGTAAATGTGTCTTCCCTCTTAAGACTTCACTGAACATCATTTTTTAAAGTGCTGGTGTAATGCCTTAGTTAGTTTAGGGCCTTAATAAATATAAGGATGCTAGCGAAGATCTGAAAAGCTTTTGGCAAAGGAGTTTCACCTTTAGTCATCTTTAGGCTTCAGTTATCTTCTCAAAATTGAAGAGTTCATTTTTAATAAAATGTCAAGTTGAATGTTAGTAAATATTTATCCATCTGATTTGACTAGTGGATATTTAAGTTTTTTACTGAGCGTTGTTATTTTGAATCTAAGGTACAAATCAAATGACAAAGCTGAAGCAGCAATGCTCTATGTTCAGCTGTATATTTGCATATGAACATCTGCTTGNTATATGTAAGCATATTTATGTGTATAAATACACTGATATACATATACACTTACTCAACTTCTCTCAAGGCCAATCAAAGCCGATCATGGCTAATTCAATCTCTAAGATTCTGGTTACTGTTTATAAGTCTTCTGTATTTTTCTTTAAAAAGATAATTGAAAGATATTCCACCCCATATAAAATGTTCTCTCGCTGTTTCTACAGATTATCAGACATCAAACAAGTCC
>VXBJ01005272.1:52224-68229 GCA_013400055.1 Nycticryphes semicollaris
GCAGTGAGAGTAGGGGATTATCATGGCCAGTACACAGCAGCTTCTTCCTCCCACCTTTCCTCTGCTCCAGCATGACTCCTCAGTGGGTTGCATGGTTTTTTCTCTGCTATAGCATCTTGTCTTCTTTCTGTGACCTAAGTGTTTCCTCTGCTCTTTCTCACTCTTTTGTCACCCTACTTCTCTATTTGTCTGGTATCTTTTGCCCTTTTTAAAATATATTTCCACTGAGGTTCCACCAGTCTCACTGATGGGCTCCGCTGTGCTCTGCAGAGAGTCTATTTTAGAGCCAGCCATGTTCAGCAAAAGACAGCTCCTGAACTCTTCCCATGGAGATTGACCTTGCAGCCCCCTACCATGCCCTAAACCTGGACACATACACCAAATAAAATACTATTTGAAACCCAGCATCCTCCATTCATCTTCATACTACAGAAAGAGGATCCTGGCTCAACCTCTCCTGTTAGAGTGGGTACAAGAATGGCCAGGACTTCTGGATGCAGCAGAATGACATCTGGACAACCAGATAGTCTGATTTTCACCAAAAAAAATAGTTGATAACCAAAGTGTTAACCACTTTGCCAATGAGCTTTTGAGGATCAAGATATACTACAATGCTGACAATTGTTATTTAATTATTTTTATTAGTAATTAAGCTATTGTTATTGTTAATTTTTAATTATTAATTAAAGCATGCTGGTAGATTTCCTGCTACCTAGAGGGCTTACAATTCCTCAGTGAAGTCTGCAAGGCACAGGATGTATCTGAGGGATGTGTATCTGAGGGATGTCTGCATAATAGTATTAAGGAAAGGCACCACTTCATTCTATCTCTGCTCAGACTTCGTCACACCTTAGTGCTTTTATAATAGAATCTAACCAGGATGGTATAGTTCAGCTGCTAAGTCCATTCACATTCATTACCTGAGCTTACTAGCTCAAGCCTGCTATTGTTCCAGGTCAGCTTTTAGTTTAGAGGTGCGATCATAAGGCAAAAGATTTATATCAAAATAAACAGCCCCAACTCAGTCTTTATTCATAAGGAAGTGTTTCTTCTGCTTTCAAACTGACAATTTCGTTTTGAGTGTTTTTTTTTTTTTCCTTCCTTGAACAATATATTTGAAACTACCTCTTAATAGTACTCTTATTTATATCATTGCAGTAAAGGAATGAAATTGAAGGTTGAAAAAATTCTTTCAAATTAATTTATATTAACAGAACTACCCATATTATTTTTGTAGATGACATGACTCATGCCGGTCATGTTTGGGGGGCTTTATCCCTTTGTTTTCCTTTCTCTCTTTCTCTCTTTCTTTTTTATTCTTTTCTTTTTTTTTTTTTTTACCTCCTCAGAGTTTACAGCAAAAGGAAGAAAAGGTTATAATTTAAAATCCATTGTCATTTAAATCAAGCACTACAAAGTGCTTGAGTCAGTTGTGGTAATGGCCAGAGTTGTCAGCAGGCTTTAATTCAGATCTGATGTGTTTAGTGACTATATTCTGTCAGGTGAAGCCCAAGCTTTGAAATGTTATTCTTCAGAGACTTGCTTAAGCATGTCTTGAATTGAACGACTTGTAGGTTTTATTTTAGCTTTCTTATTATTACCTTACAGGGTTCAAAGAGTTTTTACTTACATTAAAGTTCAATGAACTTTTTTATCTATTAGCTGCTGATGCTTACAAAATTTCTCTTGGTTTCAGTTGGGATAGAGTTAACTTTTTTACTAGCAGCTGGTATAGTGCTATGTTTTAGTATTGGGATGAGAAACAGTGTTGACAGCACACTGGTATTTTCAGTTATTGCTAGGCAGTCAAGGCCTTTTCTGCTCCTCACACAGCACCACTAGCAATCAGGCTGGAACTGAGGTGCTGATGCAGGAAGCTGGGAGGAGACCCAGCCAGGACAGCTTACCCCAACTGGCCAAAGGGATATTCCATGCCATATGTCATCATGCTCAGTATATGGTGTTGGGGGAAGAAGAAGGAAGGAGGGCATATTCTGAGTTATGGCATTGGTCATCCCAAGTAACTGTTCTGCATAATGGGGGTAATCTCATTGACATTCTACAGCTTCTTCAAGGTAGACAACAGAGAGGGAAGTTCCAATCACCTCTCTCTGGTGACCAGCAATAGAACACGAGGGAATGGGATGAAGCTGCGCTGGGAGAATTTTAGATTAGACAACATGAAAATGATCTCCGCTGGGAGGGTGGTTGATCTTTGGAACAGGCTCTCCAGGGAAGTGGTCACACCACCAAGCTGGTGAGAATTCAATGAACATCTGAACAATGCTATGAATCATATGATTTAATTTTAGGTAGTCCAGTGAGAGAAGGGAGTTGGACTCAGTGATCCTTATGGATCACTTCCAATTAGTGATATGGTATGATTCTATGATTCATACTTATGCTGTACTCCCCAAAGGTTTTCTTCCCTAGACTGTTAGGCAGATTATTATCACTTTCATTTCTGTCCTATGTCTATGTTACAGCATCTTTTTATGACTTTCTTCTAGTTGCACCCACAACATTTTATTAAATTCTTGTTTTATAAAACAACTAAGATGTTTATAGCTTTCAAAATCATGAACCATTGTTTTAATCCATATCATTCTCTCCTCACCTCCCAGTTCAGCTATGGTTCAGATTCAAAAGACAGAGAAAATTATCACTCAGAACTTGTATCAACTAAAGAACAAAGTGCTAATTTAGACCAACTCTGCACTCTCAACTTCGCGCTAATTTTTTTTTGAAAATTCAACAGCTAAACCAAAACCAAAAGTATATAAACCAATGTTTGGCTATAAATAGTTGCTAAGTGGCTAGTCCTCTTTAATCCTCTCTTATGTGTTTGTAGAATTTAGGGAAATCAATATACCTTGATGGAATTTTTGTAATGATAAGTTATTAATGTATCTTAGTATTGTATTACAGCAATTCACTAATACAACTTGGGGCTCTATTATCTTCTTGTAAAAGCTGTAACAAACTTAAACAGCCCACTTTTTTGTAGATTAAAGATGGTTCAGTAATACAAAACAAACAAAGGCTTATGATGTTCTGAGTTTATACACTTATAAAAATATCTTTCTCTGTTTCAATATTGCCCACCTCTTCCACAGACAAACATTGGTCCGCAGTGACTTTCTTCCTTTCCTTTCCTTTTGCTCCATATTCTACACTGGTTGATATTGGGGAAAGTACTTTTATTTCTTCTGTTAACTTATACACATACACACAAATTCACATATTCTTGTGGGCCAAGAATGCAAGTTAATGGTTTTCAGTCTAACTCCTGTGTATGAACTATTCAGCAAAACTAGATAATGGATACAGATAACATTTCCCAACTGCTACCAACCAACAACACACTCCAAACACCAAACTGATGCAACTTACTTGAGGCCAAGACGGTGAGGTTTTGAGCATAATATCTTCCACAGGGGTTCCTCAGCTTGAGAGTGAATATCCTGGTTGCATGGAGAAGGTGCAACTCTAGAACCTGAGTCTCTCAGTACACAAAACATATAATGTAAAAAATGTAAAAGCTTCTGTTGAGCTAAGTTTATATTCTGGTCAAGACACCATTTGGCCAGGAGGTCTGCCTCAGTTGCAGCTTCACAGTTGCCACAGGTTATCATAAGCAAGGACAACTTCGGAAAGGAGCATGTCTTTGCTCCACCATGCCCTCGGCTTGACTTTCTCAGTTTCCATATACTGAGATTCACACTCATGAACTATATAATACATAAACTGCACATTCACAATAGCATAAAATAGATTGAGGATCGGATGTGCTTTGCATGCACCTGTTTGCGTGCAGTTTGGTCTTCAGTTAGAGCCCTACAAATGCACAAGGGAAGATACAGAAACATACTGCCCTGGTATCAGCTGGGATAGAGTTAATTTTCTTTCTAGTGGTTGTTGTGAAAGGAATAACAATACAGCATATTTCTTTAGTTGTTGCTGGCGATGTTTACAATATTAGAGGACTTTTTTCCGCTTCACATAGAAGCTGAGAAGGAGCATAAAGAGAACAATTGAATGGCCAGTGGAATATCCTGTGCCATAAAGTCATGCTCAGTACAGAAATGAGGTCAAAGGTGCAGCGGGGGAGGATTTGCAATCACTGTTGAGGAAGATGTCAAATTCACCAATTCACTGGGTGATGAGAGTGATTTGTGTTACTGCTATTATTTTCATATTAGTTTCCTTTTCTGTTCTTATTCTATTAAACTGTCTTTATCTCTAGGCACAAGTTTCTTTCTTCCCTTTCCTTTCACTTCCTTCGTTTCTTCTTCTTCTTGACCTTCTTGGGGGAGGAAAGGGAACAACTGCTTGAATGCCTGCATGGTCCTGGCTGCATGGTCCTGGCTCCCAACTGGGTACAACATACAAATGGATCTGAAATGACATAATTTTTTTAATGGCAGCTCTTTTTCTCACAATGCTGATATTGTAGTCCCAAGTTCTCACACACTAAATCACTTTAATTCTAAATCATATATTTATTTTCTCTTTTCTCTTGTTTCTGTATTCTGCTTTTCTTGTATTTCGACCTATTTCATCAATGCAGTGTAAAGCATGATCTCACAAACTCATCCATAGGCACAACTGATGGAGCAAAACACTGGAGTAAAGGGATCTCTTTAACTAGCTATATAATTAAAGGAAACTAATGTAGATCAGCACTCTAAATCACCTAGTTTCCAGTTTAGTTTTGAAAAACAGGTATTAGGAGTGAAAATCTTCAAGTATTTTAGACAACCAGTCTATGCTAAATGACAAGAACTTAGAGTCTGATTCCACAGAGTAACTACATTGTTTGTTTTATGTGCATACACATAAGTCTTATTACAAGGCAAACAATTGATTCTCTGATGTTTGACTCGACATTAAATGATTAACAACTTGAGTGGTCTCTCCAAATCATATAGGGTCTTCCCTATTTTTGCTTATTTGTTAAGCTGTTTACTCTTGAAAAATGTCGAAGGCAGCCTAAGCAATCCAGTTCTGAAGTAGCAGGTGGAAATGAGTAGTATTACTGAAATAATATGGCAATGCTTAGTTTCTGTCAGATTTGCTCAATTAATTCTGACCTGGCAAACCATCTATGATTCCTTTTCAGAAATATTTCAGTTTATAGGTTTTTGTTGTGAAGCTTCTGGGCTTCTTCTATACTACATTGCTTTAACATAAAAAAACACTATTGCAGTATGATTATTTTTTTTTCAGATCTGTTTTTGATTTTGTGCACTCCTAAACCTGACCTTAATTTAAAATGTAAATTGGCAGATTTCTCAAAATAGAGCTTGCTTGGAAACGTGACCATTTATCCCTATCACTTCTTTGTTGGTATATCTGATGGCTAACATTCTAAGGCAAATATTTGTTTTCAGTCTTTTATATATTCTACCATTTATGAATTCAGTAGCATTTTTCTACCTCAAATCTGATTCGGCAGTTCATGTTATCTTATTCCACTGTTCACGTTAACATGTCATTGAGTAAGCTGAGACCAAGTTATTGAGTGCTCAGCAGACATACAGGGGCAGTAGCAGGTGCTTTAACACCATATACTTAACCTAAAAATAATAGGTAAGATGTTAACCTCCTTTCCTGGTTAAGACTAGCATAGAGATGAGTAAGAGGTAAAAGTTTAATTCATTGTTTCATGCTGTAGTCTTAAGGGTTGTATATTTTTCTAACTTCTAAGCAGTAAGTACTTTACATCAAATTGAAACCTGAAACCTTCCTGTACCTGAAGGGGAAGGCCTACAAGAGAGTTGGCGTGGAACCCTTTATCAGGGAGTCTAGCGATAGGATGAGGGTAATAGTTTTAAACTGATTGAGGGGAGATTTAGATTAGATATCAGGAAGAAATTCTTTACTGTGACGGTGGTGAGGCACTGGAACAGGTTGCCCAGAAAAGTTGTGGATGTCCCATCCCGGGACGTATTCAAGACCAAGCTGTATGGTGCTTTGAGCAACCTGGTCCAGTGGAAGGTAACCCTGCCAATGGCAAGGGGAGGTGGAACTAGATTACGTTTAAGGTCCCTTCCAACTCTAACCATTCTATGATTCTACAGTTCTATGATATTTTTTCCCACTGTTGAAAAATGATTTGACCATCAAACATAGAATAAAGGACAAGACTAGCTAGAGAGAAGAACAATGAATCAAACTACCTAGATCCAGCTAGTTCTGTCTGCTTATTCAGCAGCTCAGTCACTGAGGACCCATTACCCTGAACTATTACTCATGTAACAGTTCATCATTCAAAACAGAGACTGCTACAAAGCTACTGTCCTGATTTTGAAACTTTGACTGGAATGTGTTTTGAGATTTTTTCCTATCACCACAATCCCTACTGAGCAAGTGCTCTACCCCATGGTGAAGCCCCTAAATGATCCAGCTCCAAGTTCTTGAATAGACATTTGAATTTTTTGTTACTTGAGTGATAATACCTGTTGTTCTGATCGTTTAGCTACAACAGCATCTCAATCCAAAAAACCCACCTTCATCAGTTTGCCTTTTCTTTGTTTTACTAATAGATAGATACAAACAAATTTTCATCATCTCCCTTTAGGGGTTTTCTATGGTGATAGCATTTGGATGCAAGGGTCAGTTCCTTGATGAAAAACAAGCATTTTGTTTTGTGTCTGGTAGGGAGCATCAAACGGAACAGTTTGACTGGCATGTTATCTGCCTCCCATATTTTAAGATCACTGGTATTTTGCTTCAGGACATACATGTTTAAAAAGCTCACCAGAGCAAAATCAAATAAGAAGGTACACAAAGATTAACTCTGAAGTTCCCATTAAAACCAGATACTGAAATCAAGGAAATAAGAAATATCATTCTCTTCCTTGTACATTTAGCTGTGCTTATCTGAAAAATTACTATGAAAACATGTTATATGTGGGAAAAAAAAGAATTTAAAAACAATTCTTCTGACAGATCTGGGTTGCAGTACAAATAATTTGGGCATCACATCTGTCATAAGTCAACACTTCCTCACTGGAACTGATCAGTACATGGATTTTCAGTGTTAATTTGAAACAAATTATTGAGTAGAATCAGAAAGAAAAAAGAAGAACACTGTTTAATATAGTGGATCCCTCATTGTCAGGAATAAGGTAAAACTCTTTAATTTAAACTGTCTTGTTCTGTAGATCTCCTCTCCCTAAACTGATGTTTCTACTATTTAGTTTGCTGGTTATTCAGAAGTTAATATCTTCTAACTGTACATTCTAATACAAACACACAATTATTTGCAGTGACACTATCACAACATCAAAATTATCTAAGAACATATTCTCTTTCCTTAAGTTCTGGAAATTTCAGGGACAACAAGTGACTTTCCCAGGACAGCAAAGGATTTTAGTAGCCGGGAAAAAGCTGAACCCAAAATATTCTTAATTTTTACAGTCACTATCCAATCTTCTCTTGATTATGTTTAGTGCACTGCTCAGCTGTAGCAATGTCAGATCATATGCAATAAATAATTTAATGTTTTAGTTTGTTTTGACCAATCAGTCATTTCAAAGGGTTACTCAAAACTTCAGAGTCCCTTTGAAGGATTACAAAGTATGAGAGGACTTAATGGCTTTCACTGCTCTGCTTGAAGTAAGGCAGTAACGCACTACAATAACCTTATTTTTAAGGTAACCACTATTGTGAGCCTTCCTATAAAAAACTGCAGCATGTTATTTCAAGTTGCTGTATGAACTGCACATATGTCACATAAAAAGAGCTTCATAAAATTAGAAAAACATTTCTGTAAACTGAGAAGAATATTAACTCCAAGTTAACTTAACCTAAACGTAGAAATATCTGAGGACTGGCCAACATAGCTAGCTTTACTCCAGTCTCCTCCAACTTCTCCAGAAATGGCTTATAACTCATCTTATTACATAGAACCTTAAGTCTGTGAGTCCTTTTCTCCATTTTTTTCCTTCTCATTGATTGAACCTAAGAGATAATCAGTTCTTGGAGAAACAAGAGCAGGTGTTTAAGTGTTTAAGCCATTTAAGAAAAGGCAGGAATGTCTGAAAGTCCAGGAACACATGACCATAGAGAGGATATTGGAGCAGAAAGTCAAGCACTGGAACAAGACTGCATATGATCCCGCTGTCCCACCAAGTTTACTGTGTCTTCCCCAACCTGTTCTTTTTCTTTCAATTTAAAACTTTACCTTACTGTCCTCTTTTATGAGCCAACATTTCTGACCATTCCTCACACACACAGTTCCCTGAGCACCAGAATAAGCCCCATTAGCTCAATTGGAAATGCTGTGTAGAGCTTATTTTTTTCAATCTATTTCCAACATGTTGATTCACAACTATTCCCAGTCCAGCTGAATTTACATAAAGTTGTCACTAAGATCTCATTTACTCCCTCCTACTATTAAAATCAGATTTCTGTGAGTATTGCCACCTGATTAGTAGCCTGATTTTATTGTGTTCCCACACCAATAAATAATATGCAGGTATTTGTTATGTTTGTTTTTATTGTAGGTGTTGAAAATCAAGTCAAAAGGCATGGAAATATGTGCTGTGAAAATTCCACTAGAGGCTTAATATCCATTAACCAAATTTGTAACATAATTATAATAAAAATTATGATTTTTATAATTATTAGAGCTTAGGTTTCATTCCTGTCAAACATTAAGTAACTACTACTTGATTATGTAAAGATTGAATATGAACACGCATGCTTTCTATACTTCCATTTAACATTTTAATTCTACAATTTACAGATTCAAAACAATTGCATTTTTATTTAAACTGTACCCTTTTTTTACAGCCAAGGAATCTGGTACTCAGATTTTGCTCATGACTTATGTTTATTTTGCTTATAATGCTTTCTTTCACAATTTTTGTAAGATCTGAATTATTTTAGATACTTATCAGGATAACTCATAATCACGATATCTTGACAGTTCTTTATGTTTCAAATAAATAAATGATTGATGTTGACAATAAAAGCTCTCCAACTCGCTTAGTTACCCAAAATCCAAAAATCCGTAGCACTGAAACACAGTAATATATGTGGTAGTTTCATTTGCATATTTTCACACATATATTCTACCAATAGTTACCTTTGCAATACAGTGACTGTGAGGAAAATATCCCCAATTTTTTTATTTTTCAACAAGATGTTTTGTTTTGAAATACTATTTTAAATATTTTTCATTTTCCAGTGTCGCATTTTAATTGTGTGCTGAAGTAATACAACAAAATAAAACTATCATTCCATTATTAAAAGATTGCAAATGCAATTAGATAGTAAGTTAAACTTTATTTACAGCAGGAGGAAAAGGCTTCACAGCTTTATTCATCCAGATTTATTACAAACAATAAATTTGAACACCGGCAAGCAGCCTTTATTCAGGATGACCTTGGGGAAAACAGTCAACGTTTACCTTTCCACTTTTGCCTGAAGCTTACTGGTAGGCTGTTCCAAATAAGAATTAAGGTAAGAAATATCTGATATGGCAGGAGATCGATCAAGTTGAGTGTCTCTGTGTAGCCTAGGTGCTGGATGAACATGCTGGATGCACGTCACTGATGTACATCTTGAAAGGGGCATATTTGCATTGTAAATTTGTAACCAGAACTTTTGGAACTAGCTACAGCCAGCCTGCAGGGCTCCCTTAATTCCAGTCAGGAGCTGGAAAGGTTAGGTGTAGATTATCTTGATTTTAAGTTACTTTTGGATTTACACATACATATATATAAGTGTAAGGCAACCTCCACTGAAAGTGTGGCAAATAGTCATCACATTCACTACCCATCAAAAAAATAGCCATATAATGTTCCAGTAAAATGGAGTCAGGGAAATTAGCAGTAACACAAGGACCAGTCTACTACCGTATGAGTAAACATAGGCCATATTATTGGATTAAATTTGATTAATTTTTGATATAATATGAAAAAGTCTGAAAGTTGGAAGGATTTATTTCTTAAATATTCACAGTTATGTGGATAATTTGTGTGATACCTCAGTTTTGGGGAAACTAAAATAAAGAAGGCCTTAAGTAAAAATTCTGCTATTTCATGTATATTAAGACTCCACACTTTGAATTTCAACATGGTTCATAAATTTGTCCTGGGTATTCCCAGTGATCTCTTGTCCTCTTTTCATACAGAAGAAAACCTGAAAAGACATACTTACTTTTCTATATCTAGACCTCTTGATTTTATAAATGAATTTTTTAAATCTGCAGAACTGGAAATATGAATGGTATTGTAAAATTTCATCATAAAATTTACACTTCTAATCAGCCCAGAAAGAGACAGTAAAATATGTTTCCCATCAGAAGCCTTTGCATGTTACCAACTGGTCTCCTTTTTGCTTTAATTTCTACCATTACTAGCACTGGAAATGCCGACAACAGATTCCTATTGCAAACAGTAGCATCTCTCGTTCAAAGAAAACGTCATAGAATCATAGAATCATAGAATCATTCAGGTTGGAAGAGACCCTTGGGATCTCGAGTCCAACCATCATCCCTACTCTACAAATTCCTCCCCTATACTGTAAGATTAACTTAGATATCAGTGCTTGGAAACATAACGTGTACTAATCAAGAAAAAGTTTGTAATAGAATTAAATTCTCAGATTGTTATTTTATTTTTGGATAATTATTTTACAAAAAGGCCTTGAGGAGAGTCATAATCTGCACGGAAACCACAATGGGGTCCTTGAGGGCCTCAGTGCATGCAATTTCCAGGATTCTCTTTTATTGCCAGTAGAATATATAGTATCCTTTATGTACCAGATAATCTGCCCCGAAAGCTTCCCCTACTCACCTGTCATGGAAATTATTGGGACATTGAAATTTCAAAACTGAAAATTGTGTTGAAGAAATCAGGAAACTGAAACAGTGAAAGAAGTACCTTTTCACACAACAAATCTCCATCAAATTATGGTGGGAGGGGGAAGCTAGAAAAAGGTCTTGAAGCTGTAATTAACAAATGGCATTATATTCCTTCAAGAAAGTTGCTGTTTGAAATACACTTTATTAATGAAAATTTTATTTGAAAAATAATGTTGTATCAATCCTCCTTGACATTTATAGCAATGATAAATATTCTCATGTGTTTTCTCATGTGTAATACTATTTAAATGGCGTAATAAATTCTGTCATATGGCCCTACTGTGTACTAACGGAGAAGTGCAATCCTTTGTTCTGTGCATGACTGCATTTGCACATTATAGAACTATGAAATATTTACAAAGGGAAGGTTAAATCAATACAGCTTTAAAATTTGCACTCGTGTCTTCTGGGACTTATATCATCTTGATTTAATGAAGTAAAAGGAGAGAGAATGTTGACACACAAAAAAAAATATTTCGATTCCCCTTTATTGTACATACAGAGGATATTAAAGTAAAATTTACTACTGATTCATGCTGTAATTAATTATTACACCTTTTGTGTTCAGGCTGTTATTTTAGTTGTCTCATTTGCAAAACATAGAAACTAACTATAACTCCAAAGAGAAGGAAGAAATGAGATGCATTCAAGAGAAAACAAAAAAAATTTGCTAACCAGAGCTGATTATTGGTGAATTCAACATACAAACCATTCTTTGGGCTACAAGGAGAAATACGTTTAATTTTCCTGAGTTTCCTACAGACATACAAATTAAATAAAAAAATAACACAAAATCAGAAATTCCAGAACATGTTAAGACAACATGAAGACTGTAATAAAGAGAGCATATATATAAATATATGGTCTTATTTGTTTGCTTGGGTCTTTAAACTCATAAATCAAATTAGCGTAACGTTGCACAGCCACATTTTTCAGATAAATTCCACAGCAAGATAGGAATACACGTATTGCTATTGATAAAGGTTTCAGTTTATCCATGGAAGAATGGCTGTTTTTCATTTTTAAGTCTAAATGCAACTGGATGAGATATTCACAGTATATCATTTTGTGATAAATACTGTGAGCATAGCTTTGTTGGGACTTTTTCTGCAAAGAAAGTTAGATTTTTCTAATAAAATCTGTCCATTTTCAAATTGTTTCAGATTATATAGAAACAACTTTCAGAGACTGTTGTTCACCAACTATTATCATCCCACTGGTTATTTATGGAGTATAAGAACTTATATCACAGTTCTCCTCTTTGGTTATATTAAACAACAATTTAATAAACTAGAATAAGGAAATCATAGTGATTTTTTTAAACCCTTTTAAGCACTTACTAATTATTATAATTTGAAAACACTAATTTAGAATCCATTATTGTGGAGAAAAAAAAAACTTCTAACACTTTTTCCTGTTCTTACTGGCAATTGAAATTGATAGCAGGTAAAATTCAAAAGAAGGTGTGACTAGCATGCTTAATTTAATTCACTCTGCCGGCATTGATGACTTGCAACCATCATGCCTGTGGTATAAGCCTATCCTATTCTGAAATTACTAATTAGATGCAATAGAGTTTTTTTGGAAACAACAGATAGGCCTTCTCATAGACTAGATGTTTAGCCAGTGGGACATTTATTTTAGGGGCTGCTGTGAAGGAAGTGGGAAAGAATTTAATGAAGGCAACTGAAGGGTGTCATTTAAAAACTCTGCTTGGGAAGCAAGGCGTTAGGTGTTCGTAACTGCTGAGAATCACACTATCGCCCTACATCTGTTTACCAATGTAATTGTTTTCCTCTTATGGGCTATCCCTTAGACACAACAGCAAAGCTGCTGGCATCTAGAAGCAAGAAGCTTTTCTGGACTGTTGCTCACTTGCATTCATGCTCTACAACTCCTTCAGCTGTATCCCAGCCTTAGTGTTCAGCAGCTATCAGCAGCTAACCTCTATTCCAACCAAGATAATTTCCATAGGTCACCCACTCCTCTCTTTTCTCTCCTTGCCTCAGATTTTCTGTCCAAGCAGCTTTAATGACAGCATGGAATGTACACAAGTAAGCACTTATTTATTTAAAAAATAAAAAGAAGTTAAAAATGTCAGACAATATTGCACATGCTGCTTTAGTGTCCTGCAAGTATACTTTGACTGTATTTAATTACATGATATATTACCATTATATTACATACATAAACCCAAGTAGTCATCAGCCAGGAAATTCAGATCTTGCAAACTACCATGCAGGCATTCTCTTGCAAAAGCAAAGATATAATCCGATGTATAAAGCAACTTGATCCTATCCTTTACCTCTGTTTTTTCGTTGGAATTCTTTGTCTCTTACACAAAACATCTTCCAAATTTTGCAGTGAATGAGGTTATCATATTATACATATTCATCATGACAAGACTTTGATTTGTTCTGATGGGTGATAAACTTTAGGAAAAAGTCTTATCAGAAAACAAAATATTTAAGAACTTATGAAACTGAGAAAGGATGACAATGAAAAAAACAGTTTCAGTTGGTATAACCAACATTAAATTAAGTATTTTCTCATTTCTGCAATGTGTTTTTATATTTTTCTCCTTTTTTTGCTACAATAAGTACAAAATATGTTATGCCATAAAAAGTTATTTAAAAAATTAGGGCATCTGTAACATGGAAGGCCATGGAGTTTTTAAACTGAAATACACTTTCAAAATGAGATTAAAAAGTCACAGTGATCTCACTCAAAACAAAGTTACTGTTCTCTTTCTCATATATTTCTTATTTTATACTATAGCTTAAAAAAAAAAAAAAAACCAACAATATCTAATTGTGTATGTGTGAGCTATTTCTCAGCACACAAAACCAGTTGCATTTTATTTATTGCACCTGCAATAAATTATTGCATCTGCAATAATGATGTATGACAAAGTACTTGGGATATGCCACAAACTAAAAGTGCATCTTGAAGTTGTGCTGGAAGATGTGGTATTAATTAAGTCATTTCTCTCAACCCTGTTTGATAGATTGTCAAGGAACATGAATGTGAATACAATGAGCTGCCTGTTTGGGTGCATTAAACTGGTCAAGAAAAATTTGATAGTATTAGCTATCTAAAAAGCAAATAGCAGTGACCTGGAACTAGAAATTTGATTAGAGCAGCAAGAGAAACCTTGTATAATTCAACACAGCAGAATGACAGACTAGTTTTAGTCCTTAGAAACTATATACACATGGCACTGTCTGCATTGACACTTGTTTCTGATTGTACAAAAGAAGGTGAAGGTAAGGGCAGGAGAATACTGATAATTTCAGGATTACTGTGGCACCCTGTTACAGGCCCACATATGCTCAGAAACTTGCAAAGACATGGATGACACCACACTGTTCTCTCTAACACACCAAACCCAAAAGAGTCGCTACAAAATAGTCCCCTGTGCAACAGAAATGTAGTTAAAGTTCCCACACGAAAGACAGTTCACTTCAGTAGAGACATTTCTCTTAACTGGAGGCCGTTCCTTTCAGATCTAATTCAAATCAGAATCAGAAAGCAAAGAGAGAGCAGTGAAATCCAAACCATGGATGGTCTCAACCTTAGGATTATTGTGAAATATTATCAGGGACAATATTGTGAAATAACAATAAAACAGTATTCATTAAAGCTAAACTAATTTTATTCTAAGGGAAATGAAAAATCATTTCTATTTTGTTTGATTAGTTGTAATACAGAGAAAGTTGTTCTGGAAAATTAATAAACTAGGCTATGATGTAGCAATTTTTTTATAATCAAATTTACTTTGTAGTCTGATAAAGTATTGCATGCAAAAAGATGTGACTCCATCTCTTCTCCCAGAGATTACCATAATGACTTTTTTCATACATGTTCAGTCCCTCTAAAGAGTTGTGTGGTTTAAGAACATGAACTGAACGAATAACAAAAAAAAAAGATATTTTAAAATATACTACATAGTAAGTTTGAGGAGTGTCTCAACCAGAGTCTATTACTACCTGATTACTAAGAAGCAATCTAGCATATTATCTCTGTGTTCTGTTCTGTCATTTCTACCTCTTCTGTTTCATGAAACTTTGACTCAAGTCAAAGTTCTTGACCGGTTCAGACTAAGAAAGTGTGTGACTTTGAAAACACTTCAAAGAGAAAAAAATGGAAGACATAAAAAAAAAAAAAATGTGTAGGGAATCTTAGTGTATCACTTCTGCTCTTCTACATTGTCCTTTTGAAGTTCAGCTGGAAATTTAAGTTGTTCTGTATGTTCTGCATGTTCTGCATTCTTACCTATGTTCCATATTTAGTGATAATTTTTTAAAATTATTAGTTCTTACTTAAAGAAACATAGATGGTAGCTGTTATCTGCCCTTTTCCCAACATACTCAACGCATGTAAGCTCACCTGAGTGTGGGGTACCACTTCTGTTCTATATAAGAACCAGTTGATGTTAGGTGTGATGTTAATTTCACAGGTACACCACCTGTAAGAAGTGATTGGGGACAACCAAGCTATTTCACAACAGGATATTGGGCAAATCATAACTTATTTAAAACACTAAATTCACTTGTTAAGATTTGGATGAGGGATAAAAATCCCTGTTACGCATGTCAAAATACTTTCAGTGGGCCCACTAACAGATGAAAACATTTACTTAATGTTTTTGTGACCTTTTTGGGCAACAAGCATCAAGCATTGACAGCACAGTTTAAGGTAAGGAACTGCAAGTGAAGTCAGAAAAAGTAAGTAAATCTAGAAAGCACTATTGAATTGCTAGTAATATTTAGGATAACTACGCTGCTGCATTTTGTGCCAGCATGTATGCAGAACACTTAACAGAAAAAAATATTCTCTATACTATACATACTTGTTCTCACTACACTTTCTTCCATTATTTTAGTTTTCTCGTATCGTGACAAACACCAGGATGTCCAAGTGTTGTACAGAAAAGATTTATTTTTTGGTTTCACTTGTTAAAACTCAATCCTAGTCAAGTAAATTCATAGCTTATTATTTATGGAAGATGAACAAAAAAGTGTCATAGGATGCCTTAAGAAACAGACTCTAAAAAGCATATTATTCAGTAAAATAATACATATAAATGCCTGTGGTGCAATCTGTTGATTTGGAAAAAAAAAAAA
>VXBJ01005272.1:86379-96379 GCA_013400055.1 Nycticryphes semicollaris
GACAGGCTGGAGAGTTGGGCGGGGATAAATTTAATGAAATATAACAAGGGCAAGTATAGTCTTGCATCTGGGCAAGAACAACCCCAGATACCAGTATAGGTTTGAGAACTGACCTGTTGGAAAGCAGCGCAGGGGAAAGGGACCTGCGGGTCCTGATAGACAGCAGGATGACCATGATTCAGCATTGTGCCCTTGTGGCCAAAAAGGCCAATGTCATCCTGGGGTGAATTAGAAGGGGTGTGTTTAGTAGGTCAAGAGAGGTTCTCCTCCCCCTCTACTGTGCCCTGGTGAGACCCCATCTGGAATATTGTGTCCAGTTCTGGGCACCTCCAGTTTAAGAAGGACGGGGAACTTCTTGACAGAGTCCAGGACAGGGCTACAAAGATGATGAAGGGAGTGCAGCATCTCCCATAGGAGGAAAGACTGAGGGACCTGGGTCTCTTTAGATTGGAGGAGACTGAGGAGACTGACCTCATTAATATTTATAAATAGGTAAAGGGTGAGTGTCAGGAAGATGGAACCAGGCTCTTCTCAGTGACGGCCAATGATAGGTCAACGGGCAGTGGGTGCAAGCTGGAACATAGGAGTTTCTACTTAAATATGAGGAAAAATGTCTTCATGGTGAGGGTGACAGAACACTGGAACAGTCTGCCCAGAGAGGTTGTGGAGTCTCCTTCTCTGGAGATACTGAAAAACCCGCCTGGAGGCATTCCTGTGTGACCTAATCTAGGTGTTCCTGCTCTGGCAGGGGGATTGGACTAGATGATCTTTCAATATCCCTTCCAATTCCTGATATTCTGTGATTCTGTAATATCACAATAGTTACCAAAGTGATTTAACTGTTCACAGCAGGGATGGTCAACTCTCCTTGAGGTCTGTTCATATTTTCTGAATATTCTCAAGGACTATGAGCTAGTAATTGTGTGTGAAAGTAGGAAGAGTCCTGAGAAAATTAATTCTCTGTGTTTAGCATGGTTTTGTTACCTTAGTGTCATAAAAACTCTGAACAATTGGAGTCAGCCCCTCATTTGCAGTTCTAATATTGCTTAAGGATAATGAAAAGCCATACACAAACTTGTAAATTATTAACAAGACAAAGGCCTTTTAAGTGGGTATTTTATGTGAACCGAGGTGGGGGGTGAAGCCTTCAGTAATTGCTCATATTTCATGGGGACTTGGCTTTTCATGAATTCATCTCAGTGTCATCTTTCATACATATTACAGTATCGGTTCATTAAAATTCTCAATGCAGCACTGAACCTGGTCAGACTGAAATGGGGCTGACAAACCTCATGTCTGCCGCACAGATAACCAAACCTTATGAAGGTGAAATTAGTTTTCAAGATCTGTACTGTTCACTTGATTGATTCCATCTTAGAAGTCATATGACTTAATGTTTCCTGCATGGGCTGCCACTGTCATGCAAACATGACCTGATAACACATTGTCAGGAGCGCTCCAGAGAGCTAACAGCAATCTAACATCTTTCTACTGAGTGTGAAGTTCCATCTGAAATGTGCATATTTGATAAGCAGTTCCTCTCCTTCTATCTGTCCTTTTCATTTTCAGAAAGTTAATCTTCTCTGCTCCGTTGAATCCTGTGTCAAAACGAGCTGGCTCGGAAATGCGGCAGGTGGCCCCATATGACAGTATGTGGGCCAGCTGAGCCCCTAGGGACAGACAGTTTTTGTGACCATTCCTGGCCAGCGGCGCGGATGGGAGCAGCAGCATATCGTGCCACTCAGTCCCTTTCAAGGAGATGGACTTTCAGGCATCAGGATAAAAATTCCCTTGAATTCAGTTTTATTACTGTTTGGTCCTTCGTTTTCAGCTCAGGGACAGTATATAAACCACTTTTTTCCTCTTGAAGAGGTATTTTTAGCAGGTGTGCTATACTATATATGAAATCTATTTTTCCCACGTAACCCCCGTATATAATCTCATTATTCCAGAACAATTTCAAGCAATCACAAATCTCATGGATTATCACAGCAGTGCTTTTTTACACCTCTAGCCCTCAGTAGATATGCTGTCTGAGCATCTGTCCCCAAACAGTCAGGGACAACCTTAGTTTTCAAAGCACACCAATCAAATCTGTATAGTAACATTGGCTGCCTCTGTTATTTATGTTGAAATAAAGCAATAAGCCACCATACTTGTTTCTACATTCACATACCCAAATGTCAAATCATGGCACTTTATGGGGGCTACAGTTTATTATTCATTCATTGAACTCTCCAGCATCAAATACTCTTGAATTTAACGCAGTAATATTTTACTTTTTATGTGGGAAAGAAAGGTCTCCACAAAGCACCTCAGGAGGTATACCTGGTATCTTACAATCCCCTGTGCAGCAGTTGAAAAAGTCAGACTTTACCCCTACTCTTGCTTCTGGAAATAGACTGGTAGAAGAAACTCCAGGTAGCCACCCTAAATTTGAGAAACATACCCCAGGGTCATCTTTAACACAGCTCAACAGCTCCGCCCTATTAGCCTTCATGAAAGGGTGAAGAAACTTCCCCTGACTGCTGCAGCTATTTGACAGCAACTGTATATTGGCTGTCTGGGTTTCCAGCTATTCAAAATATTTTTTTTTCATTTTCTAAATATTTGTTAGGGTTTAAAAAAAAAAAAAGTAATATAAGGATGAAACATCAACATTTATTTCCAGTCTAAAGGGATGACATTGCAATTTACACAACTCTGCTGACTTTGGTGAAAACACTAGACAACATTACATAATACAACACACCATGGAAGTGATTGCAATTGTACTGTTTAAATTTTATTAAAGATGTTTCAAAAATTAGCCCTGAGCACTGTTACAATCTTTGTTCTCGTAAATGCAGCCAAAGGGAAGTTCTCTTAAATAATGTTTTGATGGACAATAGCTCACAGGACAAATCAAAATATCCTTGCTTTAACTGTTCTATTCACATCTGTTTTCTAATGACAATGTAATTTTACTGGATCGAGTGACAGAGTTTTCTGCTTTGTGAGCTGTGTGCTTCCAAACAGGAAGACAGGAAGAGGTTGCTCAGCACTCGTCTTTTTCCTCCCAAATATGTGGTGTCAGTGTTTTATCTCCTTCAATAGTTTAATGGAAACCATGAAATTAAACAAACGGAACACTTCCTCACCTTGACTCTCAAAGAAGACTGCAATCTATGCAGAGGCTGGAGAATATAACAGCATGCCATATACACTGTGCAAAATCCTGTCTCACACGTTCACAGATCTGCAAAACATCATTAAATGAGCACTACCTGTGCTGTACTGGGATGAGTCCAGGTGAGTTGTAACAAGAAGCAAGACCTGCATTTCCCACTGTTTGAAAGTCAGGGGAAAGAAAAAATGAAACAATGATACTTTATTTCCAGTCTACCCTATAGCCAGGCTAGGACCAGTGGACTCACTTAAAATTATTTTGATACTATGTTGAGGTGAAAAAGATACCAAGATGGAAGAGCAGAGCCAACAAGTAAAACAAGCTTTTCAGCAGCAGAACCAAACTCCCAATTAATAACAATGGTTGAAAGAACCACCCGTCTGTTCCCCCCAGAGTCATTTTGAAATAGCCTTTTATAGGGCCAATGATCTACATCCAGCTAGATTAACTAGGCCGTTGTTACTATTTAATCATAAAGATTATTTTTGACACACTACTGGCTGTTCCACATCCATTTGCAAAAATACCACATAAAAGAGTCAACCTGACCACAATTTGTATGAGATGTTTGAATTTAAGTTTCTCGTAAGAGAACAAAGTCCAACAGATACTGAAACTCAGCTCCTCCACATTAAAAAAAAAAAAAAAAGACGTCAAGAGAAGGTGAATACTAAAATTAACTTTCTAGCCATATTTCAAAGCAGTAAGTCCTAGAATATCAAGTTACATATTGGCAATCAACAGGTAAAACACAGTCTAGACAATCAAAATGCTCGGTGAGCCCAGTGCTCGGAGATGTTCAAATGCCTCTGAATCAGTTTCTCTATTCTAAACAGAATAGCAGCAATGCAGTACTCACTAGATGAAGGAATCAGAGCACTGGCTAAAGACAGAAGCAGCAGACACTGCTATAACAGCCATTTTGTCTGATTAATCTCCTCTACAATATCAAATCCTGATGGTCCTGATAAAGCCAATTTCACCACTACAAATAATTATTTCTCGTGTGATATGATTTCAAATCCTTAGTTAGTTTATAAACCTTTGACATATTTGCTCTGTATGTGTATCAAAACTTTGGGGTTTAGCAGGATGCACACTGCTAAAAACATAGCTGTGCGGCCTGGGAACTCAGGAGAACGTCTAAGTTAAGCATGGCAAAGAAAAACCTGTTTTATATCTAAATGTACTTCAGCTTCCCTTAAACTAACTCATACATTATAAATTCTATTTCTCCTCTGTATTTTGGAGATTTTCTACCAGACAAAGTTATTTACAAGACACTGCTAGCTTTCAGTTTCAGCAGCATTCACTTGCTATTTCACAACTCTCCAATACCTACTGAAGTTCTTTAGAAAGTCTCTACAAGTCTTAATTTGTCAGTGAATAGCTGTAAATCAGAAATTATTATTGCTAGCGTAACTAATTATGGACTAGACCTAACTGGTCATCTAGCAGTGTTTACATAATTGATAATCTTGATCTGAGTTAATATAAGCATTATTAGACCTTAGGAAATCAATGCCAGAATTACACTAACTTTATTTATCATAGTCTCATGAATACCTAGTTATTTGGAACAGGTTTTTTGTGCATATGTATTTCTCTCTTTGTTTGAATGTCTGGATTTTGCGCTTCCTACAGTACACAAATGCTTTAATTGCACAAGTATCACCTAAAGATCACAGGTACTCAGGGACTGTGGTGATACACCTCCATTCTCTCAAGTACTCAACATTTTGGCTTTGCTTGGGCATGGCATTTAGGCACAGGCATAGCATTAAACAATAAGTAGGCCTATTGTACATAAGCAATGAGGTAAATCAGAAGAGATTGCTTAGTACCCAGATTTCCATCCCAATTGGGCAAAGTCATGCATCATTTGTTTCAGGTTTTTTTTTTTTTTTTTTTTTTCCCCAATAATACCTATAGCATTTAAGTACTTTCAGAATTGATTGCAAGGCATTTCCCAACTACCCTCTCATAAGAAGAATGCTCCTGAGTTTGAAATGAACCCTTGCAGGCTGACTGGAAATATACTGTATTATCTTCTATGTCCAATATATTTCTCTAGTCCCATCTACCCCTTCCTTCACATTGAAATGTACATGGTTCCTCTTCCCACATGCTGTTGGGGTTGTGTTTTTCTGATAAACCACTCAATGACTAGATGCCAAAAATGTTATTATTGTGGTTTCCCGAGAGCAATGTTACAGTCTTCCTAGTTTAGGTTACTTTTCCTGAGGGCTTAGAGGAACCCTTGAAGGAAAAGAGTGAGCAAAAAAGTAAGAGGTTTGTTTTGTTGTTAGCTTGCTAACAGTGTTCACAATGATTTTGTTCTCTTGAACTTTAGCAGAAAAGTTTCTCAAGCTGCTTTGGCAACATGTGTACCAAGGACTACAAGAAATAAGGAGAAAATGTCAAATTAGGAATCAAAGCCACTAAAAAAAAATGTTCTTTATCCTCTTCCATCCTTCTAGTTATCTACATGTAGATCTCAGATTTTGCTAACAGCTTTGTGTTGTAACTGGCTGCAACATTGATATCATGTGATAAACATACTAATCACATTTTAGTACCAGTTTGAGCACCCCACCTAAAGAAAGATAGAACATTGACATAGGAAAATAAGGCATTGGTTAGAATAGTTCCATAATGCCACAGCTTCATATACTTCTCCGTCTTTCTTTTCTCCCCATTATATATTTATATACAGTACAGAAATATACTAATATGTGTGGGTGCACAGAAATACACATATGCACACAAAAGCATACCTGCAAAAAGAAAGGCCCAGTGAAAAAAACTGTGTCCATCAGAGTTTTATTTGCTTTGGTTATTGGTCATTTGCTTATGACTGCCTTACTTGGGAGAGAGTTTTAAGTAAAAGTAAACACCCAGAAATTATGCACTGACAACAATAACTTGAATCAAACATTGTGAAGCTGGATCTGTGCAAGTTTGTCTAGACGCTTTACCAACCTAGTTCAGTGCTGACCTAATGACCTATTTATATGTCTTCAGCAATTTTCTGTAAAAATAGCTGGCCATTGTGGACTACTCAGCCTGGATTGCATTGTCGTATGAGGGCTTTGGCATTTACGTAGTAGAGACTGCAAAAGCTAACCCTTATGTTCTCATGTTGGAAAATAGATGTGTAGAAGTATGTAAAGCATGTTGACGTAGTGGAAGTCTCTTCTTGTTGGATGCAAATCTGATAAGACAGAACCAGAAGAGAGAAGCAAGTGAAAGAGGAACTTTTATTTTCATGTCAACCAACTGCAAAGTGATTGTATTTGTGGGCAGTAAAACACAGATGCAGTCTTTTCACTGACTGTTGTAGTTAGTCTGATTTGAACATGAATCTACTGCAATAGCAGATTTTGTACCAGTCTGCCACAGGTATGTATATGAGTGCTAGACAGCACACAAATGGGTTAGAAAGGGAAATACTTTTGAACTGTTGTTGAATCAAATTAATAACCCACAAAACCAGCAATGAATATTACTTGTGGCAATAACATGTGTGAAGTTAACTTGTGTGTACTATGAATATGAAGATTATGGACTTTATCAGCCTAGATACTTCAGTGGCACAATAAACACACACTTCTTGTTTTAACCTCACTGCTGTTCAATGGCTCCAACAGCTGAACCAACAGCTCTCGCTGATAAGAGATGGTGTGTTCTGTTCTCTTCTGCAGGCATGGCCTTGGTGCTTACTGGGATTTCAAAGACCCCCTGCAAGGGCAAAGGGGTTGTATTGATCTCCAAGAAGGCTGAACAAAGATGAACACCAAGCAGCTCAAAACCTGTCACTGTGTTAAACTCCAGCAAGCTCTTTTCTTACACAAGCAGGTTTGGTCAAACAAGTCATTGTGTGAGTGCAGCAGATGCACACTATGAGAGAGAGGGAGGAAAAATATTATTTTTCTGCATTGTGTGAGTGCCTAATAAGCTACTTGGCTTTGGCTAACTAAAGGCCTTGGGCACTTTTTTCTTAGAAAGTCCACAGGTTCCTGGTTTTGAACAATGTTGTCATGTTATAGAGCGCCAACCACTGGCAGCTGTTACCAGCCTGAAGGAGGCCTGCATTCATTCCAGCCCCTTCGCTAGCCAAAGCCTATTATACTCCATGTCTGCTGCAGATTTGCTATGCTAGATGCATACTGGCTGCCCAGGGGCACTCAAGGGATTAATGAGTAGTTTTGTAGCCAGCCCAACCCAAGAATCCCATGAATAATCAATGGTACTTGAGGCTCTTCGGGTAATTGAATTGCAAACCTAGTAATAACTAGAGATGTATCAGCAGCAGAACTACGCTTATGCTTGCCTGTAAATGTACAAGCTAATGAAAAAACCCACTGATTGTGAGGATTATTTATCTACTTCTATACCTATATTAAAAAAGTAGTCTCTATAAATTTGTGAATCTGATTACTGTTCATCCTCCCTGAGTCATTCTCTAATAGTGCCTAAACCTCATGATTCTGTTACACCCAGTGGCAAGATTAGAAAAGAACTAGAAAACCATAAGTTTGTGGTTATTTTTTGAAAGGTAGAAAGAAAATTAAACAATAGAAAGCAGATCTTATAGAGTAAGCTATGGATAAGCAGGTAAACTACATCACGTGACTAAATATTTCTATGGAGAATCATCTCTAATAAGGTCCTTTACAGTAAATTCTCTTGTGGACAGAAAAAAGCAGCACCAAATGCAAAGTCAGTCTTCCTCTCTTTGTCAAATATTAGATTAGAACACAGGTGAATCATAGAATCATGGAATGGTTTAGTTTGGAAGGGAGCTTTAAGATCATCAAATTCCACCCCCCGTGTCATGGGCATGGACACCTCCCACTATACCAGGTCGTTCAAAGCTTCATCAAGCTTTGAATCTTAGAACTGTTTAGGTTGGAAGAGAGCTTTAAGATCATCTGAATGTTATAGGTTGATGACTAGGGTTAAAAGGGATTTTCTAATGCATAACTAAAATTAGTATTGAGAATCAATGCTCTTCGTTTCCCTCCAATGACATCAAGAGATCAAATTATTAAATCAAAGTAATGAAAAGTTTGTATCACAAACAAAACCAAACAAGGCTGAAGAAGAAAATTCATTACAATTATCTGTATATTTCAGTACTGAAGTAGCAAATATGACTTACTCAAAAATTAGAGAAATGTTATGTGTGGGACATCATCTCCAAAGTGAACAGAGTTAAAATTCTAGCACAAAGCTTGCTGTATTTCTCTCAAGTGCCAGTGCAATTGTCATATGGTAACTGTTTTTTCTCTTGATTATTTTCAGAGGCAACAACTGGAGTTACTTTTTAATCATTAAGAACGGATGCCTTCCAAATCCTTACCTCTGGTGGGTTTTTTGCCATCTCTCTGCACAGGATTCTCCCTTTGATCAGGTAAAACAGCAATCGTATGTGGCTTAACTGAGCATTTGCCACAGTGAAGGGGACAGAAGCACATCAGAAAACAGGTACAAGGAGGTGAAGGGATATTCATTTTTCTGGTGTATCTGTCACCAAGAATATTTCTGTCATGAAAAACATATCTGCTTTATTAAATAGCTGTTGTCCTTCAGAATATTCCTGATCACTGAAGCATGCTAATTGCTGCTTCAACTGTTTGTAAAGCTACACCACAGATGAAGAGATAGGTATCTCAGAGGAGGTGGGGGAGTGGAATAAGAATGATAATTGTCTTTACCCATTATTCAAGTCAATTACTAATTGTGCTTACAAGGCAAAATTAACAACCCCGTGGGAGAATTCACCTTGGCAGACATCAACAGAAAAGCTGTAATTGACTATACTGAGTTATTAGTAATAACAAGTATAAAAAGTGTGCCCTTGTCATCCACCCAGCACATCAGCCCCACAGGGCCTTTCTCCTCTCTGCTCCTATATACTGTTACTCCAGCTCCTGTGAAACACTGTTTTTTGTTACTCAGTTCATTGGTTAGGTCAGGTTTCTTCCCACTTTCTCAGAGCTAACATTTATCCATCATCCCTTTAATGTCCTCACAATCTTACTTCTTCATACAAGATCTCTCTTCCATGATTATTCTTTCAAAAGCTTGAGGTTTCTACCTACAGTTTTCCCTCCATCTCATTCTTTCCTTCTTCCCTTCTTCCCTTCTTCCTCAAATTCAATCCTTAAATCAATTGCCCAAATTCAAATCCAGGACTCTCTTGCTCTAGCCTACTTTGAGCCTCTAGCTACCCCTGCACCTCTCTAGCCCTCTGTTTCTCCTTTGCTCACATTAAAGAATATAACATATTGCCGTGCGGAAGCAAACTCCACAACCTGCAGATCTGTAAAGTAGGTATGTTTATTCAGCGCTGGGCAGCACAGGGGGTCGTCCCACCAAAGTCGTGTGCACCGGCTCAAAGCAAGGGTCTACATTTATGCTACTACTTCATACATGCTCAGTTTATGTCATAACAAGCTCATGCATATGCATCACCTGATCTCTCTCCATATGTTAATTAGTTCCCCGCCTTCATGAGTCTGTGCAGTATCTTCCTCTGGTCGTCATCGAGGGTCGCAGTGATGAAGTAAGGAGGTTCCTCTTCATCACCGCTAGTAACCTTTGCTTGCTGTGTCTGCTTGGAGCTTGGCCATACGGCAAGCCTGGGTGCACCTGTTTTTCGTAGCCTTAGTCCTTGTTGCAGAAGTCTCATGTCTAGGGTTGTATTAGTTACTCGGGATAAGCAACAGACATCAGCTTGTTATGTACACATTCTGCTCCTTAATTCAAGGGCATACTATCACTACACAGATATCTGTTTAAGCATTATTTAGTCTCCTTTCCATC
>VXBJ01005272.1:101379-105870 GCA_013400055.1 Nycticryphes semicollaris
AAGTATATACCTAACAACGAATAAATGCCTTTGAAGGACATGATCACTTGGAAGATTCACTAACAAATTCATCATAAAAGATTAGTCATCAGCCATGTCATACTGGACTGGAGCACCTCAAGCACCTAGGCCTTTAGTCCAGCCACTGGAAGACAAATTCATCCATTTATTGTGGCCAGCCATTTCGCTTATGCTCCAGTTTCTAAAGGAGAAGGTCTTTCAAGAGTCTGAATAGTCATGTGTACTATTTGCCTTCAGGCAATAGATGATCATAGCAAGCTCTGATCTTAGGGATAACATTTTCTAAAGCAAAATGTTCTTAGCTATTATCAAGATCATAATCAATACCATATGCCCCTTTTAATGCTGTTTCTGCAGAAACATACTTGAGATTTTAGTGTACTTGGTTCTTCATTTGTTTCCAAAAGTATGAACCCTAGAAGTGTCATTCCTTTCATCAGACAAGTTCTGTAGCAGAGCGAACAGCATGGAGCTTGTGAAAAAGGAGGGGAAAGGGAAAGGAAGAGCAAGGGGAAAGGAAAGGGGAAGGGTAAAATCTTGTTATGATTAAAATAATTTATTCTTCCAAAAGCAAACTCATGCAGCTGTCTCCATCCAATTCTGATAGTAGCTGGCTGTTATGTATTAATACATGTATTTTAGCTATTTCTGGATGTCCTAATCAGTTACCAGGCCGCTGCTATTATTTTTTTCAGAAAACCAAGAGTTCCTGTCCAAAGAACTTAGTCCTGTGCTTACTTTTTTTCTCTTATTATTTTTGTTTCTTAAAATTCCTTCCAGCTAAAGGAAAAAATATGATGGCCTAGGAAAACAGGAAAATAAGTAATCATTCAGAAGAAGGATAATATTTCAGCAGAAGAACTTCCTCCAGATCTTATCTTTTGCACCCAGCTTGATGAATCTTATCAGCTTCTGTACGCCAAATCATCCCATATTGAACCAATCATAGGCATAAATCCATCAGATGAGAGAAAGACTATTCAGCAACAAAGTGAAACAGGTGCTCTCAGTTGAATGTATTTGTTATCTAAGATCAAAAGCCAATTATACTTGAGAAACAGCACTGCATGCATCTCCTGAACAAAATACTGTGTTTCTGAGCATAAAATATTGCAGTGTCAACAACCATTCTACAAATTGTTGAGAAGGAGAGCATGGATATTGCTTCTAACCTGCAATACCACCATATTTGTTATTTTTTCTTAGAACATTTCCCTGTGTTTTCCTCTACAGAAGCATTGTAATGAGGCATAATGGCTACTAAGTTTCTGTTGACTACTGAGTGGGCCTGTATGGAAGTTAAATGTAAACTGTGCTTTTCAGATACTTACAAATTATGTCAGAGTAGTAGACAGAAGAGAGAAATCAACAAAAAAAAGTTGAACTAAACACTAAGTAACTCACAACGTCATCCTACAAGTTCTATCATTTATATCTCTTTTATTCTTTTCTTCTGGATCTCACGCTGGAGTAGAACAATCATAGTCATAATTACTCTTTTCTTTTGACCCTTTTCACTAATTCTAACATGTGTCAGCAAATAATCCTTACTTCCTGTGCTTTATTAAGGTTAAATTAAAAGCCCTTTTAATATAGAAAACTTAAATTTTAATCTTTAATACGTCAAGTAGATCTTAGTTGTTTTTTTTAAAAAAAAAACTAATGGTTCTACATGTTTTCTTCCCTATCTTACATAGAATAGCAGTTGCCTTTTGTTTTTATGCAGAATGGAAGACATAACTCTTACAATAACTTGATGAGCTTTGTTTNTTCGCAGATTGCATTAAATGTGAAACAGGGTAGCCATACAGCCAAAATCCTCTTTGAGAGGGCCACATGCACTAGTGAGCCTTGTAAATCTTTTTTAGCCTCATTCTCAGGCCTGGATTTATTTGTTTTTCTAGGCAGACTGATCTGGCTCCCTTCAGGCTCTACAAAATGATCTGTCACTGTCTACCTAGATAACCTGAGGAAGCCAATAATGAAGTCAGCTCACTAGGCCTTGCAAATGGGCCTGGTATCTTAGATCATGTAAGACCTTTTCATTTATTAGATTTCCATCTAAGGGTCTCCAATGCCTCTTTGCATTTCCCTGGCATATATGCACACATGTTCTGGAATAGCTTGAGAGCAACTTGGGAATTTGATTCAGGAGAACTGCATGTTTCCAAATTAAAGCAGTGGCTCTTCANTGTCAGCAAATAATCCTTACTTCCTGTGCTTTATTAAGGTTAAATTAAAAGCCCTTTTAATATAGAAAACTTAAATTTTAATCTTTAATACGTCAAGTAGATCTTAGTTGTTTTTTTTAAAAAAAAAACTAATGGTTCTACATGTTTTCTTCCCTATCTTACATAGAATAGCAGTTGCCTTTTGTTTTTATGCAGAATGGAAGACATAACTCTTACAATAACTTGATGAGCTTTGTTTTATTCAATCCGACCCTGGAAATGTATGACTAGAAGGTCAGACATCATAAGATTTATGCTTTCTTTTATATGAACTTTTTGTAAAAGACCCTTCCCTTCTCTTCTTTGCCTTTATACATGTGGTTTGTTGTCTGTTTACTGTGCAGATGTTAGTTAAAAAAAAAAAAAAAAAAAAAAAATTCCTGCAACCAAAAGAAAAAAATTCNAGAAAGTAATTCTCTTGCTTCGCAGATTGCATTAAATGTGAAACAGGGTAGCCATACAGCCAAAATCCTCTTTGAGAGGGCCACATGCACTAGTGAGCCTTGTAAATCTTTTTTAGCCTCATTCTCAGGCCTGGATTTATTTGTTTTTCTAGGCAGACTGATCTGGCTCCCTTCAGGCTCTACAAAATGATCTGTCACTGTCTACCTAGATAACCTGAGGAAGCCAATAATGAAGTCAGCTCACTAGGCCTTGCAAATGGGCCTGGTATCTTAGATCATGTAAGACCTTTTCATTTATTAGATTTCCATCTAAGGGTCTCCAATGCCTCTTTGCATTTCCCTGGCATATATGCACACATGTTCTGGAATAGCTTGAGAGCAACTTGGGAATTTGATTCAGGAGAACTGCATGTTTCCAAATTAAAGCAGTGGCTCTTCATTCTTGTTTGTTCATATATTGGTGTCAGTGCTCTTTTAATCCCCTTGGAGGCTGACCTGTAATAACCACTGCACGTTAACTACTTTCAGCCCTGACACAGAGACTAATAAAGAGAAAAATATAAGACCTCACTAAATGCAGGTCCTCAGCTAAACCTAAAATACAAAATTATTTTGGTAGCTAAAGAGTTGATAACCCCAAAGTTTTGAAAAAGTTATTCATATCAGAGGCATCATAACCATGAAGAAAAAGGGATAACATAAACCAGGATTTTATTTTCCCTACCTCTGTCTTCCCAAGATAGCCACAGATAGCCAAGATAGCCCTTTCAGTTTCTATCCAGGTTGAGTGTAATTATTTTTTGCCATATTTCCCCTTGCTACACTGCATATTAAAAAAATATGAGTTCACATGTTTCCATTACCAGATTATGGATCTTATTGTGATCACTCTGTTCTTCAATCCAGACTATAGAATCACCCTGCCCTGTAAGATGCCCATAACCTCATACAGTGACAGACACTTCCAAACCAAAAGTTAAAGTAGCAAGACTTTGCTGCAAGCCTCACAAAAAAAGTAAGTGATGAATCAAGCTGACCACCTATTATTTTAGATGCAGATATTCAATAAACGCAGCAACTGACCTGGTGATTTTGGCACATGAACAGGACTCTACAGTGCACAGTCTCCAGATATCACAGGTGAATTGTAGGTGAATTGTAGTTTCCTGGCACTGTGCGCTGCCTAAAAGACAGCAATGACTTTGGCTTTCTACTGGAGTTCTCCAGTCAGTTTTTCCAGCAAACAGACATAAGTGCAGAGGGTGAGCAAGCCCCCAGCTGAATCGCATGTTAGAGATATAGCTTGTGTGTTTCAGGGGCTTTTGTCATCTTCTGGAGGCAAACTCTTGTGAATATTTGCTCTGGAACAAGACATATGCTTGATAATCTACCAAATGTGTTATAATTGGGAGGTTTCAAATGAAATCTAGGTATGATACGGACTCTCTATAGTTTTGACAATATTAGTACTTGACCTTAATTTTAATTGATAATATAAGACAAGTTCTGCAGAATCAGTTCCTTCATTAGACTTTATTTGACAGATTGGGAGGAGAGGCAGTCACCATGGTTTCACCAAGGAGAAGTCATGCTTAACTAACCTGATAACCTTTTATGAAGACATAACCAGGTGGATAGATGATGGTAAAGCAGAGGAGGTGGTCTATTTTGATTTCAGTAAACATTCAACAACGTCTCCCATGGCATCTTTGCTGCCAAACTGAGGAAGTGTGGCCTGGACAATAGGGTGGTAAGGTGAATCGTGAACTGGCTGAAGAATAGAAGCTGGAGAGTTGTGGTCAATGGGACGGAGTCTACTTGGAGGCCTAGTGGAG
>VXBJ01005272.1:146013-187919 GCA_013400055.1 Nycticryphes semicollaris
ACATTAAACAGAGTAAGTATATAAAATGCCTGAAGTTGCTTGTCTGCAATTCCAATGAATATATGCCACCTGTAAAACTACTGCAAAACATTTCTACAGTTTGTAATAAGGAGAGAGGAGCACCACAGCACCTAGCAGTACAAACTTTATTCAAATGTTGTTTAAATTTTCTAAATTCAGCTAGAAATTTTCCAAAGACCAACATGAGATTGCCAGTACCTCCAGCTTTTGATTAAACCAGACATGAGTCAAGAATCAATTATTTCACATGTAAAAGTATTTATTTTGCCCTTTTGTCAATTTAGAGCCCAGATGCACAAAGGGTCGCAGAATTAAACAAAAATTAGGTATATTAACAATTTCAGACATACTCTAATCCCAGACTTATTACAGCAAAAAGAAAATTAAATAAGTATTAATGTCCTGCAAGACTGCTACAGTAAGTTAGCGAAATGCTGAAGAAGTGCAATGAATAATTATTAGAACAGAGACCAACCATTATGTTCCTGTAATAATACTAGTTTTAACTCTTCAATCACCAGACACCATTAAATCCTGACAAATATTAATATAGAAAGATGCCAACATGCAGATAACAAGATTCTAAATATCTTGTTCATCAGTGGGGTTTAGCTTCAGCATATATATCTTCTTAATTTGACCATTGACTCACAATGTGGCAACACTGTAAACAGATTAAAAAACATCTAGGTCCTTACAATCTTTTTAATTGGGTACTAAAGCAAGCCGTTTCTCATTAAAGCTGGGTAAATACTTTTTTCAGCAAAATCAAGTATTTGTAAAAATTTTGTATCTTAGGCTCCTAAAGAGAAAGTCAGTTAACCAGACACTCAATGAATACAAATTTAAAAAACAAACAACCCACTCACATGCATGCTTGTAGTATGCTTTTCAGCTTCTATTTTTCAATGCTACGTTACCATGTTTTTATGATACATTGTTCACTTGTCTTTCTTAGTTGTTCTCTTAGTACTCAGATAAAAATTTAATCATGAGCAGGACTGATCAAAACAATTTTGTATGCAAGTTACACTAACACACTTGTCAATTACAGGTATCTCATTTCCAAGTTCCCTCTTACCGTTCTCTGCGTTATACACCACCAGTAAATCTCTTGCTATCACTCGAGGTCAGCTTTCTTTGCTTTTCTCTGTCTGGTCAATACAGTTTACCACAATACATTACATTTTTCTGTTTAGTACCACATTGGGGCCAAGTAAACAACTCACAGGAGCCTTTCCAGATGAACCCTGAAGACATGTTCCTCAGATAGGATTTATGAACATGTTAAGCTCATTCTGTTCTTACCATATAAGGAGGAATGTTGCCAAGCTACTAAGACCCCAGGATCATGGTTGCGAGCGTAACAAGACATAACATGCTTACAAAGCTGGCTTCTGTAAGATTGCAAAGAACTACCTTTTTAGTCTAAGACATTCAAGATACAGTCATTTTTTTCTTATTGTAGAATATTTAATTAATGGCTACTAGATAACAGCATCTTCCTCTCAAACCTAATGTCTTGCAACCAATGAGAAAAAATGAATGCACAAGTAGTGCTTTGGCTTATTTTTAAAGGTTTAGTCGAAGAAAAGAAAGTGCCCAGAACATACATGCCTATAAAGATGCAGGAAGGGAGTACATAGTCATCACAATGAGTAAAACACTTGTTAGGGAAGGACTAAGGTCACATAAAGTTTATTTCCTACAGTGTTTCTTCATGTTTTATCTTAAAGGTTCACAGACATTTTAGCAGAGAAGCTTCTCACAATCACACTGCATTGAAACATTTCTAAAAGTGAATGTACTCAGCTTTTCATGAAGAGGAGAAACCTCAAAGTATAGCAATATGGGTCATTTTAGACTTCACCAAACCAGTCTCTGTTTTATGACTTCATAAATATGTACTTCATGTCTACTTATCCTATAACTTTATAGAACAACTATTGTAGTGGTGTATAAGCAAAGTTTTGCATTTCCAATGCAATTGCTATCCCATGAGAGCTATATTGAACACCCAGTTAAGCACTGCTTTAAACGTAAAATTAGACTGGATTATCATGGCATTCAACTTGATCTGAACTCAGAATGTTTCTGGGCTCATTTATCCTTGCAGAAAATCACAGTGTTTTGTACTGAAATTAAGACTCTGTCATGGCAAAGAAGCATGCCATGAAACATCTGAGGAAATAAACTTTAAAGAGAAAAAAACCAAAAGGAATAATTAACCCAGGCAAACTGTTTTGTTCATTCAGCAATTATAGTGCATTTTAAAAGCTTACAGTCTACCATGGTATAGGACAATATAAACCTCTGTTGCTTTCCTCTTGGAAACTGAGGTATCTCACTTTTTTCTCATTTACTAGGCTTTTTTTTTAAATAAGATGGTAGTTCAAACATGCTGTATATCCACCGAGCTACTCAGTACATAGGAGAGAAGACTCAAACCATTAGACATTTACCTTTGCATTAGTTTGCAGAGCACAAATAAGCAAATAGTTTAACAATTTTAAATGAGTATAAATTCTTTCAGGTTCAAGTATCAGTTTGCTTGTTTTGCTGCTGCTAATCACCTCTTAAATAAACAATTGCTTTATCTTTGTACTGTGCCTCATTTCACTTTCAAATTATGTGTGTGTTTCACTCCTAACAGCTTATTATGATCTATAATTAACAATTTTACAGAAAGCAGAGCCTTACACTGAAAAAAGCCCACATTCTATCTGGAAAACACTGAAAAGACAAGGCCTCTGTTTTAATAAGAAAACCGACAACTTGAAGTTTAGCATGTATTCTCTTACTACTAGTTTTTTTCACACAACTTCAATACATTCATGGATATTCAACTGAATGTAATGTTTTTGAAGCAAAAATGTTAGTACTTGAAAAATAGATTTACACAGTAACACTGAAGACTCCAACAGGCATGCAGTCATTCCTTGGAACATCTTAGCAGAATCTACATGAAGATCAAGAGTGACAAATGATTGAAGGCAGATTGAAGACAGAAACAGACATAACAGGATTTAAAACTGAACAAAAAGACCCCATAGATTCTTAACAGACTTCATCTGATTGAAAGCTCTTTCCATGTTGCATTGCCCTAAGGTGGGGTTTTGTGCATTAGAATAAAGTAGCCCTCAGCACCAAATTTGTAGGCTGGATTTGTAGAATACAGAACTTCTGTGGCAAATTCTTAATATTTTTCTGAATAAGAACAGAACTGCATTCACTCTTGCAGAGTTTTAAAGTCTGAAAGAGGGAGGTGGAGTAGAAGAGGCAAAGTGGGGAGAAATTTATTTTTAACTATAGTATTAAGCCTTTGATCATTTACATGCCTTTAGTGTGAAAACTACTACTTCACAGCATTGCAGTACAAAAGATTGTGGTTCATATGGGCTGAGTTGGGTGATTTTAGCTCCTAGTAGAATGAAAACAGACCAGCAAGAATACAAGTGGAGCAGCAGAGGTGAAATTATGAGATATTTTTTCAAGTCACCCTCATAGTCTGCATTACAAAGAACTGGTTGTGGAAAATCATATCTTGACTTGGACAAATATGAAGGATACAATTTATATCCCAAATTACGTAGGGTATGCCAGGGGAATTAATTAATTAAGTAAATATTGGAACTTCACACTTTTTTTCATACATATTTGACTAAAGAAAGAAAAAACAACAAAAATGCATTCAACAATAGAAAGTGTGTTTGGAAGTAATTGCAAAGTAACCCATAAATCTTAGAGGAAAAATTCCAAGTTCCTCTATATAAATCTCCTCCATTTTTTTGTTTTGGTTTGGGGTTTTTTGTTGCTTTTTCTTTATGTGCACACACCCCAAGTATATATTATACATTCTCCAGGGAAAAAATATTGTTACTTAAATTACATTCATATGATTCCTTGATAAAAAAAAAATCAATTTACTAGATCAATTTTTCTTAAACAAGTTCATCATTCTCTGGAGCAATGAACCAATCAATAAGGAATGTTTTTCAGATGCTTTGCAGCTATCCCACTTTAGTAATTGCTAGAATTTCATATTGACAGGTGATAGGATACTTTGAAGGATGAATTGATCTGTTAGCCTGTAGTGCTACAAGGCAACACTGCAACAATAAAGATATATCCCTAGAGAGCCAGGATTTGGAAATCAAACAGGAGGTGATGCTGTTACATTATGCATTTGACCCTGGAGGTAATTCAAGAGTGCAAGCTTCCTAATCGCATTCGAAGCCACAAAAAGGAAAGAGGCAAGGAACTGCTACTACATAATTTTTAAATGTTTTTTAATTGAAGAAAAAGATGTTGCATGGTATCATCTAACTGTTGGATACTTGAATCCAAACAAAAACCCAAAACAAAATCAAAAGATTGCTAAATTATGTTCTGGATCAATAGGATTCTTGGGTTTGATCACAAGTTCCTGACTGAAGCAGGAATGGCATAAGATATTACACATAAGGTGGCCAGAGTGAATAAAAGTCTTTTTATTTAACAGTATAAAAAAAATTATTTGCCTTGTAATGACTCTTGAACAGCTGCACTCCATATTTCCACAACCTACCTACTAGCAGTATATCATAACACATAAAAAACAGCTACTGAAATCAAGGCTTGATTGATTATGAAGAGGAAGCTGTGTGCTCAGGTCACATTGTTGAATGCTTTTTGGAGAAACATGCCAAGGAGCAGAATCCATCCACACTGCCAAAAGGAAAATTTAAGACCTGCACTCATGTCTGCTAATGGCCAGAGGTTTGGACTTTATCTGAGCTCAATTAAACCAGTAAGTTGGCTGCAAGACTGGAAAAGCATTTGCTCTGCATTTCTGAAAGTCTCAAATTTGGGAAGAAACAATTAGAGGGCTATCTAGCAAAAGGGTCAGCCCAAGGAAGTTAACAAAAGCATTGGCATCCACAACTGCAGGGCCAAGTACTGCTCTCCAGTACTTAAGTACATAATCCAGCAAATCAGCTGGAGTTTTCATACCCTAGGGACAGTCACAAGCACAGTGAATGCTGCACAGCACGAAGCACTAATGCTGTCACACACTTCAGATGCTGCCAGTGGGCACCACCTGCCGCATCTAAATATAACCAGGCAGCAAGATTGCCTTTTTTCCCTTTCAGTTCACTGGTTCAAAACCGCCTCAGCTCAATATATCTGTAATGAGTTGGTGTGGCCTGTGTACAGGAATATGAGGACAGTCAGTTATGGCACTGGTAATTTTTTTTGAGGCAAAACAGGAACTCCTTCCTCCAGAGGAGGTAACAATGAAAAGCCCTATACTATGGAAAATCATCAGTACTACCAGGATGTAAGTTCAGAATGGTTAGCGAGGTGACATCTGTTAAGCAACACAGTCACTAAATACATATCTAAATGAAAACCTTTACTCATCTTGCATAATATTTCCTTCAAGATAATCCAAGTAATGTTTCTGACATGTTACAATCAATTTTATCTTTGTTTTAGATCCTCTGAAATCCACGTATCCAAAGCATCTAGGAATGCTGGTTGTCCCATCATGTCCTATGTACCATGTCCTACCCCATTATTTAGATAATGCACATTATTTAGATCATTAGTTATACCAGTCTACAACTGCAAGATGCATGATACATTTTCAAAATAACTTTGTTGCTATCATATAGTACATTAAACAAAAAATACCACCAAAATCTCCATGATCAAAGTTTATTTGATCTCATGTGATACAATAATAATTATGAAGTCTCTTTATCACATACTGCACAGAAAATATGCACTTAGTTATATGTTATTTTTTAAATTTGATTTTTATATANTTAATACTATCAAGAATTTGTCTTTCAAATATTGTTTTCAAAGTTGTAGGAGGTGATTTAGTACAGCTGAATCTTTGGCAGACAAGCCCAAATGCAAACAATAAATGACTGCCACATGCTAAAGAAGTTAGCCATGTTTGTATTGGCAGAAGCTATCCATTCCCAGCTCTAAAGGAGTTAAAACTGAGTCTTCTATAGATTTTCTATGAAAATGTTCAATCTTAGAAGCACTATGTTTGAGCATTCATGCTACTATAGAATAGGTATGATGAAAGGAAGATAGAAATTAGCTATTAATATTGCAGCTCATTGTTAGGAGTAAAAGAAAAGTAACATTTTTGCTTTTGAAATGAACAGTTGTGCAGTCGGCACATCAGTGTGGGTCATAACACAAGGAGGAAGTAGCCACAGCAAATACAGGGGACAAAGGACTTGGTTTCTATTCCTACCTCTTGGTTATTTAACCTTTCTTGCCATCTAACTTTAATAGGGCTATTTTCCATTGCAGCTTACCAATTCAAATATGTATGGCACAAGAGTTTTCCATACCATGTAGGTGACATCTTTAATGTCCTTGATTTTACTGAAATAAAATTAGTTCAAAAAAACCAGATCATTTTTAGATAATGCTGTTTTTCCCTTAGTTTGTCATTTCTGAAATTCTCAACCTCAATGACTGGGAAAATGTTATTCCTGGTTCTATTTATTTTAATAGCATGGCGTCTCATGCTGCTTATATCCTGCTATTCAAATTGAACCCCTTTTAACAAAAGAAAATTATTTCAGTATTTATTAACATAAAGTGCACTCTTAGCCAAGTGAAAACTAAGAAAGAAGTAGAGCACATCTCAGTCATGCTCCAAGTGGCTTAAGCTCAAAGTCATTTATAAAGTCTGCCCAAATGTATTTGGAGCTGAGCACAAACTTAAGTACATATCTGATGATCTAAGGTCATAACATAGATGAGATATGCCCATTCTGAACCATATCCCCACAAGAACAAGAACTTTTTAAAAAATGTCAAATAGAAGCTATGACATTTGTTATAAGGTATACTCAGAAGCCTTTTTACCACTGTGTGTGGGAAGAGGGCATGGAAAAGTCACTATGAAAGTCCTCCAGTAGGACTCAGGAGACACCGGTTCAATTCCCAGTTCCACTGGAAGACCTCAGACAAGAAACTCTACTATCTTTTATCAGTATTACTGGTCTTCACTGCCAGCTCCTTTCAGCAAGGATTAAAAGATTTATTCAACCATTAACAGCACAGCCTCAGACTCCAGAGTAAATAACTTGGGGGCAATTAACAGCAGTTACTGATAAAGGTAGGCACACCTACAAGAGTCCATGTTACTTCTCCATAGCAGAGAACCGTACTGAGTTCCAAACAGATGCCACAAATTGCAAATAAAGTTCCTGAAGGAAGTAATTTGAAGAGCTAATTACAAGAAGAAACAAAGAGAAACAAAGCAGGTTTGGAAACTATCTTCTGTGTCAGAAGAAAGCCTCACAGATAAAGAATGACCTTCAGCTAAGTGAAACCACCTCAGAACACCTCCTACCCACCAATACCAGTGGATGTTGACAGCCTCCAGCTCAACAAGGCTTTCCAACACACAGCATCTGAAAGCTGAGTGAGAAAGTTCTGGTATTAATTCCTCTGCAGAGATGTTGAGAGACCTGTCCTGCACAGCTACCAGCTGTGACTTCATGCCCAGCAGCAAAGCCTCCCTAGCTCAAGCTGCAGCTTATTATTCCAGCTGCAATGGTTAGGACAACTTCAAAGCAATTTTTTGAGAAGTGCACATCACATACAGATACACAATAGATATATAGAAAGCAAATGGAACACCTGAAACACAACAGCAAGAACACAGGTTAAGGCTACAGAGCAGCCATATCCTTGGGACTACATCCCCTGGGAGCTATTTGGAAAGAGCTATTTTTCCTGGACTAAAAATAGTGCTTTGTTTGGCTTTAGCTTTTCCTACTTTGAATTAACAATAGCTTCTGAAAATGCCCACAGACCTGAAGGTGGGAATACTACCCTCATAATTCCTTTAAAATTAGGACGACACTATTTTTTCTGACTTTAGTGATTTGTTCAGTCATAGAGTAACATGAAAAACTGAGGGAGTGTCAAAGAGTTCTAATACCCTTAGGTAAGTTTGTATGTATGCATATGTCTGCGTGTGTGTGTGTATATACGTATGGTAGCCTGAGGCTGCCAGAAATTTTGCCTGCTGAATGAATTATAGAACAGGAAGCAGATGGGCTGTGTATATGAAACAACCACTATCTGGCATGATGTGCTGCGCAATTTGGCTGCAAAGATTAAATTGAGCTATTGAATGTTTAATACACTATGCATAACAAATACAGCCAGAGCCACAAAACAGCATAAATTACAGAATTGGTATTCACGCTGCCTTTCCCAGGAATCAATACACTGCCACAGCTCATAAGAGTCTGTTGTTTAATACACATAAAGAAAAGAAGAATTCTTCTATTAAAATGAGTTATCTGGGCTATTTACCAAAGGCAGTGATTTAACAGTGGTAAAGTCTATGTAGTGTTGTTGAATGCAGATGATAATACTTCTTGTCCTTGTCGGCCTATTTCATTGCTCCTATCAGTTGCTGCTGCTGCAAGGTCCCTTGGGTACATTAGCAGTCAGCCCAGGAAGTGTGTTTAAGTAATGGACATAATGTTCGCATTTGCTAGACCAGCCTTCTCCCTAATCATGAATTATTCTTCCCCAAGGCTCAATTGGAACATTACTTTAGAAGCAGAAGATTTAATCCTTTTCAGCTGATTGGAGGGAATGATTACAGTATTATTTTCTTGTACAGGCTGTCTCCAGTGAAGGTGCCTTTTTCTGTCCCCATCTTTAATAGGCAGCAATCTTTATTTCCCTGGAGGGAAATGGCAATGAATTCAAAATGGGATAAATCTTCAGGAATGTGAGGTGCTGAGACTGTAGATCACTGCTGGTTAGTTAATTAGTTTACCCCTTGCTTGTTTCATCTCCAAGACAAAAACACCTTGCTATGAGGCAAAAGGAAGGAAACATGCAAATAACCATTTACAGTGTCTATAAAACCTAGCCTCTGTGCAAGGTAACCTACAGCTTTGATTTCTATTTGATACAATCAGTGCACTGTTCCTTTGGACTATTCTGACTTCTAAGTATTATTCAACCTGCAGAAATGGATTATATCTTTATCCACTGGATACTGTTGAAACAGATATAGGCAGAAGACTACAAAAGGAGACATTTATAGACTAGCATGAATGTGATTACAGTTGGCATACAGAGATGTGTTTACTTAGACAGTGAATCCTGTATCCTATGAGATGGAAAAACAAATATATCCTTTACACACAGGCGCTAAATGCACCTCTGAGCAATGGGCCTGCAAACAACTGTTTGAGTTTTTAATTACTGATGTTCCATCATCAAAGGTGAGGAAAAAAAATATAATTGCTTCATCTTTATTCTACTTGAGAATATAGGTTTAAAATCTAATAATTCTCAGTCATTTTTCTTTCAATGTAGTAGGGTAAAAGTGAGTACTGTAATGGTTTTGAAATCCTTGCACTGATTTAAATGAAAACACATTTTTGTCATTGCACAAGCACTTTTTAATTCTTCTAAAACTTTCCTCCTGGGGCATACCTTTAAAACAATAAAAATTGAAAGAGAAGCAATACAAGCTCATTAAAGTATTTGTAACCCAAAACCTTGATCAGCCTCTCTTGAACTTAGAGAAAGGACCCAGACCTCTCATTCTGCAATTTATTTAGAGGGTCACGATATCAAGACCTTACTTATAAGTGTATTATGTAGTGAAGAGATGGGTACAGTGCTTACAAAGTGTAGGAAATCAAGAATATCTCTAAAAGAGTGGATAAAAAAAACCCTAGTATTTTAAAATAAAAATATCAGGAATATGGCATTGTAGGATAAAGATTATTTTGTTAAATGTAACATATGAAATTTGAGGATAAGAAGCTTTTCAAGGACTATGCCGATTTGGGTTCTGTTCTTCTTTTCCTTGGTATATAAAATTGCATCATGATACAGAATAAGAGATATATATGTTAAAAATAGAAATGATTATTTACAGCCATTTAAACCACTGGCAAGAATATTTCTTCAGTTCTTCATAACAAGTTGAAAGGTCACAGAAAAGTTTCATTTTAGCATGTGGGGTGGAGTGTGAGGATTTTCTCAGTACAAGAAACTGAAAAGTGCTGGATGTTCACACCCTGCAGGTTTGCCCCATGATCAAAGCATGAAGAGCTTTCCCCTGAGGTACCTTCTTGAAACTTTCCAATCTAAACTCAGCCAAAACTGCATAAGAGTTATCACATAAATGATATTTGGATTTTCCATTATTTGGTTTCATTTTTCTGCATTTACAGTTCTTTGCATAATGACTAACATTCACAGCTCAGTTATTTTCAGTGAAACTTTCCTAAATTTAATTTCCCACAAGCAATGACACACAGTCATAGTTTGAATAGAAACTCTACAAATATAACATTTGAAGCTTGCATATAGCATTGGACTTTTTTCTTCCCTTAAGATATGTCCTTTGTCCCTATATTTGTCATATGTGTCCCTATATGTCATTGTCCTTCAGGATCAAGACTTTTATCTGTAATATATAACTGTGGACACAGATTTACTTTAAAAAAAAGGAAGATATTTATCACCTCACTGAACGCTGGAAAAGTCTGTGGGGTTTTATTTAGAAAAGAGAAACAGAGCAGGGTTGAGTTGTGAAGATCAGAAAAAAAAGATGTTGGGCAATGAACACAATGAATTCTAAAAATTATCAACATCTGAATATTAAACTGTTGCTATGATTGGAACATTAGTTTCCTGAAGAAGCACATCACAATAGCAAAAGGAAGAATATCTAGGTTTTAGTATTTGACCTCTAAATGCATGTATACTTAGCACCTCTGAAAAAGAGACTATTAATTCGTATTTAATCACCCTTAGGAAATACTAATAATAGAGACTATAACCAAGAATCCTTGAAAAATTTGCAGACAGGAAGGGGGAATACAGAAGATACACTTCTCCCATGCCAATAGAGAATTGAGATGTCTACATCTGTGAATGTTTTAACAAAGGTTGGGAGCTAAGCTGACAGCAGGAAATCTCATGGATTTTGAATATGACTCGGATAATACTGTCAAGATTTCCATGTGAACAGTATTTTCCACAGTAAATATTTCATTGGTTGAACTAATACATAACCACAAATAGGTGTTATTTTTAATGAAAGGCCCTTTCATATTTCTCCTATATTGATGTCCATTAATAGGAGAACTGTACAAGACTAGAAAGAGACTGCCCATTCCCAAAATAATACCTGAAAACTACACTTTTCAGATTGACAAGCGCAGAGGGTATATGCATTGGGGTATAGGGAGAATAGAGGAAAACTACCCACACCCTGCAACAGCAATTTCCCCAACGTATCACCCAGAGCACACACACAGCACATTGACCAGTGCTAATTTAGTATGTCAAGCTACTTCATGACTTTGGCAAATTTGATACATCTATACTTGTTGTTTCAGTTTCATTGCCTCAGTCATTTCTGGCTTCTCCGGCAACTGTCGTCTCCTTTCTCAGAGCCTCCTCAATCTTGGCTCTGCAAGATTTTGTACCACCACTGCAACATCAGGAAGAATTTAGTCTGATAACTGATGAAGTGAGCTGAAGATGTTCAAAGATGTCTTGCAATTGCTTGTCTGTCACTTTCTTCGCTTTACTGCCAGAAAGATAATTCATCATTTCTGGATAAGTAGGACCTGACATATATTCCTTCAGATACTAATAATTGGGCCAGTTTCTTTGAATGAGAAAAAAAGGTTGAACAAGATTTCAAGAACAGAGTAAGCCGTATTTCAGCTTTTTTGAATGAGCATGAACATCACACACGGAAAACATTTTCTAGCTATAATTCTCGCAATAATTTTTTTCAGTCATCACTAGTTGAAAATAAAGTTGAAAATAAACAATCAACCTTTGTGTGGTCTACTGGAACAGAAATATGTAAAATTTTTGATAATGATAGTGAATAGAAGACACTTCCCGGCTGCTAGGAAGATGTTCCATTTTAAAAACATTCAGTGCTATTTATTTTTTGATTCTGTGGAAAAAAAAGGAAGGCTACAAAAGTAGTTGCTCTGAAAGCATTCTGTGAATTAACTAACAAACAAGAAAAGGCTGACTACAACAATCATCTCTTGTTCATTCAGTGAAATGAGTTTGATGTGATTTCTGTGTTATTTGCAGATAACTGCCAACAACAGGAATTGTTTGAAAGTACATTTGTGGTTATGAAAAGAGCAATCCTATGCAAAGCAGGTAGCAAAACCAAAATACAGAACACAGTTCACTGAAGTGAAGCCATCAACAATTAGTGTCCTGAACACAAAACAAAAGTTTAAAATCAGTAAGCTGCCTAGATTAATGACTATATCCCTTCCAAGAAGAATTGTCGTAGAAAAAAGTGAATGACTAAAAAGCAGTGAAGCATTCAGCACTATATTCATACACATATATTCAACATATTAGGACATAGACCTGTTGGAACAAGTCCAGTAGAGGGCTGAAGCACTTCTGTTATGAAGACAAGCTGAGAGAGTTAGGGTTGTTCAGCCTGGAGAAGAGAAGGCTCCAGGGAGACCTTATAGCAGCCTTCCAATGCCTAAAAAGGGCCTACAGGAGAGATAAGGTGGGACTCTTTTTCAGGGAATGTAGTGGTAGGATGAGGGGTAACAGTTCTAAACTGAAAAAGTGTAAATTTAGATTAGATATGAGGAAGAAATTCTTTATGGTGAGAGTGGTGAGGCACTGGAACAGGTTGCCCAGAGAAATTGTAGATGCCCCATCCCTGGAAGTGCTCAAGACCAGGCTGGATGGAGCTTTGAGCAACCTGGTCTACTGGGAACTGGTCTGGAACTAGATTAAGTTTAAGGTCCCTTCCAACCCAAACCATTCTATGTTTCTATGAATCTCATTTTAATAGTAAATGTCACAAATTAATGAACAGTCTCATGTGATTAAGTTTCCCAAAACAGCAGGAACATATTCTTGAAATAGCAGTCCTAAATGCCATATTCAAGTTATAAATATTAACATTTCTCTAATAATTTTAATTCAAAATATGTAAATACTTCTGCCTGTAAGAGCAAAAAGTAGAACTTGAGTCTTTCAATCCATTCCTCAACTAGACAGTCACGCTCACTACACTTGGTCCAACCGAGAAAGGCAGGGAGAGAGAGATGACAGAGAGAAGTGGTTATTACTGTATTGTGCGTGAAGTTCAATTCCATAGGTTTGTTCCAGATGAATGAAAGACACTCCTGCTTGTCCAGGGCCCACAGGAGATGGTGCCTGGGGAGAAAGGTGGTGGAAACTGTAAATGTTTTCCTTTTCAATACTGTCAAGACTCAGACACTGAGCTTCTCTGCACTACCAAGACAGAAATACTTTTGGGCAGATCTCCAGAGACTGAAAACTTCTACTTCCAAAAAGAAAAGTTTAATAAAAACTGGTGCATGGAATTGTGGATCACACTTCTGAATCTTGATGTCTGGTTCTACTTACATACCTTCATAGGGACTAAAGAGTTTTCTCAGAAAATGAAGCATAAAATATACAGAGGGCTTGAATCCAGGTGTGCCAAACACACATCAACAAACAGATCAACTTTCCTGACATAAAGCTGACCTTGCAATACCAAAGATAGACTCTTGTTATAGTTCTACATTAAACAATAGCGTGGAAATGGGAGCACCTTCTAGAATGCTGAGTTTAATTCACTCATTAAAGGAAGGGACATATTCAAGCTGAGGTCAAAAGCTCATATTCAAATCCCAAATTTGTCACTATTTTTCTTGTCTTTGAAAAAAAACACAATGCTTTAGCCTTAGTTTTCCCATCTTCAGAATGAAGTTAGAAACCCCTTAAAGAATTATCGCTATTTATAAAACAGTTGAAGCTCAAAAGTATTGTTAGAGATGTGTTGGATATTTTTGAAGTACTTTTAGAAAATATGTATGGAAATGGTTGTCTTAAGTGTTGCAATAAATTACAACATTTAGAGAGGCATAAGCTCATTATGAAGATATCATTATCATTTGCTTTTTTTGAACAGCAGAGTTATATATTTACTAACATCTTTCTCTGGCTACTCAACAATTTCCACAGAGGATGCCAGAATATGTCCCATGGGAATTTTGCTCTCAAACTAAAAGAATATTATTTAACCTATGAACTTTCAACGGTCATTGTAACAGCATTGAAAATATATTTTTTCTAAAACAGACAGTACAAGTCTAATGGAAAAAACAAAAAAGCCTCATATTATATGTTCTTCTTTCATCTCCAGAGGACCTACATTTTCAATAACACAAAGAATCAATTAATTAGATTTTAATTGCTGATCACTTAGAAGATGTACCCATCTTTTGACAACATTGAAATTGTGCTGTCAAACAAGTCCTATGACTCTCCGTTTGTCTTCTTTACTCACTTTGTTCAGCGCTTGAGACTGTGCACTGACATACTTGAGAATCAGTTATCACAAATATAACACATTACTGAAAACCAACTGTGCTTGTGATTCTGCCAGAATGTTTCTGTTATTGAAGTGCTCAAATGTCAGGTTGGGGTAATGAAATACTCAGTGCTTGAGGTAACTTTAGTCCAACAGAGAAAAAAGCAAGCTATTTTTTTTTCTCTATCTCTCTCTTTAACTCAGAAAGAAAGATTTTACTGGCAAATAAAATATTAATTTTCAAATCAAAGTTTGGAATGGAAAAGATGAGGTGCATCCAAATTTCAGTTCTTCCAAGGCCTTAAAAAAAAATTCCAGATAATCATATGCATATGCATGTTTTTTACATAAATCCTACACATCAACAGATTTTGTCTCTCTGAAGCCTTTTATGAAAATAGCTGTATGCAGAAGTTACTTCTCTAGTAAAAATATAATACCCACAGTAATATCATCAGCCATTCAGTCTTCTAGAGCATACTGAAATATAACATAGTCAGTGCTTCATCTACATAAAAGGGAAGTCTACATACACCTGCAAAGACTACATCAAAAACAACAGCAGCAAGAATATCTCCTCAAGCAGGAAAGTAGAATTGCGTCACCCTTCTCTCCTTATTCACATTAATATAATGGAGTTAAAACAAAATCTATACAGACCCAGGATACTTAAATTTACCTTGACATCAGAACACTGGCTTATGCCCTAACACTACAGCTCATGCATGTCAAACCACATCCCAGGAATAAGACTTTGATTTTGTGAAGATTTGCGAGATGGTAGCACAGTTGTAAAAATAACAACATTGGATATATGATACATATATGAAATAGCTATATTTTGGATAATAATTACATTGCACAAAAAAAAAAAGGGAAAAAAACATCCGTCCTCTTACAATTTTAAAGTACATCTGCTGCAGGCAAATCAGCTGAACTCTGTACACTGCATGTCCCACTGAGACACAAACAGAAAACAATGAGGAATCAGTTGACTGCTCCTCTCATTCCCTCAATTAAGCAGCTTGGATATCTTTTTCAAATTTTCAGCTGGCAGAAAGCCTGGAAGATTGACTGAGTGAAAACCTGAAATGGTAAGGGACAGAATATCATCCCAGGATTATTCACGGTCTTCTATCATCCCTTTTGCAAGCACAGGTACAGAGTGCAGCAGCACATGAGACATTTTGAGTCCTGGAACTTCAGCCTGACAGCTTTGCCACACTGTAACAGCCAAGTGTGAAATCATCACTTACTTCCACTTGTTCATTTATTACCACAAATGAATAAGGACAGAGGAGAAGGTAGGCTGAGAGGAGAAAGAGCAGTGCTTTTCAGTGTGAGGGATGGTCAAGTAAGGCCCAAGGCAGCTGCAAGCTCAGGCTGATGCATCAGTGAGTGGTGGCAACAGACTTGGCACAAAGGCAACCCGAAGCTGGGATTTGCAAGTACAGTGTGCTTCAGAAACTGGGAAGTTTGACTGGCCTCTGACCTGAGAAGAACATTAAACTACTGTGACCAATTGATTTGCCTGGAAATTGGCAATGTTGTTGGTAGGTGTGTGGTTGGAAAGCCTTTTCAAAGTGGAGCAATTTAGACATTCAGAGTTTGCTGTAGTCTGAACCCCAGCCCACTGCTATCCTGCCATCAGCAGGATTCAAACCCCTTGACCTACGCTCACCACATAAACTATGCTGTATTTTCAGATAACATATTTACTATGTAATGTGTCACAGTATTCAGGCTCTCTGTTTCTCTCTGCCTTTTCTTTTCATTAAAGCAATCTTTTTTGCTCCTTGGTATGTAAAGGTAAAAGCGTTACCCCAAGGGAAATATACGGAAACATATTTCCAAAGCCTGCAGTATGCACTTACTTGTGAAATAGTCAAGAGCTGTTTTATAAATGTCTTTCAGAAACACAGTTTTTCAGCCGATTAGGACGTTTTCCTGTTTAAACACTGATTTAAAAGCCCTGCCAAGTAAATCAGGAAGTTGAGAGAGAAATTTTACAGCACACAGAAAAGCAGCTGTTTTCTTCCCCTCAAGTCCTGGTAATTTAACCAATTGTTCTTTAAACAATGGCAGCAACAACAAGGAAAGGACCAGTAACTTCGTTTCACTACAGTACAGAGCCAAATCAGCTTTTGAGAGAGGTTTCCAGAAGATGGCATGTTCACTAAGTCAGTATTTTTCCATGTGAAGGGCGTGAGAGGATATATAATTTTCATCACATATTACATTTCAAGACCATGTTAGTATGTGAGGGAACAAAATATAGCAGCTGCTGTTAGATTCCTAAAGGATTCCCAAGCAAAACTTTCCCAACACTAGCCAAAAATCAGTACATTAAAAATATCACTGAAAAGCTTTGAACTTTGGCCTCTTGGCTGAAAACACATTTGATGCTATGTCAGGCTGGGAAATTTGAATGGTAAAAAAAAAAAAAAAAAAAAAGAAAGAACACCAAAACCAGAATTTATTTTTATTTTTATTTTATTCAAGAGGTGAGAATCTTCATAACAATTAACAGTATCTTGTGATGTTGCCTTTATGGTAACTTTAGTTCATTGTATATTTTTTTTTACAACTGTCAATTTTGAATTGTAGAAGCACTAAATTCAGACATATTTCTTTTTCAGTGAGTTGCCTTTATAATTTTGTTATTTTCACAAATACCTGCAGTCAGAGTATCCATTTTCTGAATATGAGCCAGAACTCTTCTGCACTAAGAAAGCATCACCTCCTACAATGCTTTTTGCTATTCTTCCATTTAGAAGTTTTACTGGCAAAGAAGCAGAAACAGTGATGTGAGTCACAGGTCATCAAATATAAGCCACAGAGAGAGAAGAATAAAATAATTCAGGGCTTCAAAACTAGTGCTGGTTATGTGAGCTCAGTGACTTTTTATAAGTCAGGTCTGATGCACCTACTCAAGTTTCATACCATTTTACACCAAAGAAACCACATCTAAAGCTCCAGAGGCAGAGCACCCTTCTTTCATACCTCAGAAGCTCATTAGTCTTGACATTCCCCCTTGTTTATCTTCTCTATGTGGCCGTACCTAGGTTATTACTATTACCTACCAAAATGATGACGCTTTGTTTAAAGTCTTTCTAATAAAAAATGTACTTCCTTAACATACTTAACTCGGGTAGGGTGTATGGGGTAGCAATAGCAAAAATTTGCATTCAAGTGCCTTAAAATGTAGAAGAAATCCTGTAGAAACCTTTAAAATACTTCACAGTCCTCTCTACTGATGAAGAGGGATGCAGAGGAGAGTAAGCATACGGGTTTACAAAAAATAGAGCCACAGCAATTCCTGAAACCTGTTACTCCCACCTGGGTCAATCAAACCCTTCCCAGCAGAAACAGAAGGGGTGTTTCCCAATGGTAGCCACCAGCGTGGTTGTATTTGTACACCTAGTTTTTTTGTGCAAAAATCTAATTGTTGCCTAGGAAAGGAAAAAAAAAAAAAATATAAAAATATTCCACACATTTTTGTGACCTGTTTATATTTTTGGGAAGGTGTGCCTGTAGGTTACACTTAAGAAAAATTTGCAGCCTGTGGTTTGACAGCTCATTCAGCTGCTAGACTGTGGGAAAGAGCAACAGTGCTTGAATCTCTGCCCATAAAGCAAACTCAGCCCACATAGATGAGATGCACCGTAACCAGTGCTCATCTTCACAAAAGAGAAGTGGATTGTATTTTTGTCACCATCCCTCGTGTGTGCTTAGGAGATGAGCAGAGGGGTCGTTAGCTCTGCAGGCCCCCAGCAGGCTCCCAGTCTGCAGGATCTGCCTGCACCCAGCCCAGCAAGACTGACAGCACACCTAACTTGCCATGTGTATTATTTATCTTTCCATTTGTCCTTCCACATCCACTGGTGAAACTACCTTTTCCCTGAGGCCAGAGTGAATCAGGCACTGACAAAAGTGTTGCCTCTGCACCCCAAAAGCACCAAACCCCATGACTCTGAGCACATCAGGGGGCTGCGAGAGACATCCTACATCCAGTGGTGTCCCTCGCCACATGAGCATACCAAGAAAGCCAGGGCTAATGCTGGCCTGAGGGGGCTGAGGAAGCTGGAGGCAGCTGTCCTCTGAGCTTGTGTGTATACCACACAGTGAGGCTGTAGACCACTCAACAGAGAGCTGGCAGGCCTCAAAGTCCTGGCTCTCCTCCCCTGCTCCCAACTGCTGCTACAGATGTCCAGATTTTATTACAGAGATGAACTTGGATGCCTGTAGAAACAGCTGGATGCAGGGAGCAGGAGCCAGCCTAATTGGCTCCAGTACAAGACAGGGGTGTGTTAAAAGAGGAAGCAAGAGGAAAGAAAGGGAGCTGTCTTCAGAGGCTGCAGCCACCAGTGAACAGTTGGAATAATTAAATACCTTCCTAGTCTTGCTTCCCCACTTAAAAAATTCCATTAAATACCAACTGTGTCTGGGGTGTTCTCTGTGACCAGAGCTAGGAAGGCCCAGTACATACTGTGCAGATGTGGTCCATTCTCAGTGGAAAATGAGACACAGCAGGTTAAAAGTTGCATCAGGCTTCAGCACTCCTGGTGGGATAAAGGTCCTGTCAAAGTTTCAATTATAGCCAGAAGATGATCCACAAGATCATTTAGGAACATGCATTGTGTCTTCCAACATATTCTGAACATATAACTACGGGGAGGATTTAGCAGGTCTTTGAGAACAGCAACAAAACCCACTCATTTTACCAGGGCCATAGTAACAGAATGCTCACATATTTCTAATATGTGCGAAAATCAGAAACTACTACTTAATTACTCTAAAACTACATCCATATGCAATGCTTGGAGTTACAAAAGTTAATGAAGAGGCACAAGCATCTGCCTACTGAATGTGAACAGGCTATAGTTACTAACACAATTATAAAAAACCCCACTTAACTATAACAAGATCGTGACCTGTGGTTTGTTGCAGTACACGATGCATTTTGTAGCTGCCTAGTAAGAGATTTTTCCACAGAGCCCTCTTACCTAAATCAACCTAAAATCGAGTAGCAGAAACAGTTGCAAAGATAAAAGTTGCATGTAACTGCTACAGGACCTGTGAGAACTTTCTAGCACTTAGTGCAGGTGTAGCCCCAGAGAACAATGCCAGATGCCGCACAAGTACACAGCACCCAGCACTGAATCTCCTGGGGAGGAAATCCAGGGACACTGAGAAGGAGCTACCTGAGGTGTCTGGTTTTGTTGAGCAGCAACAAAAGTATTGGAACATCATTATGAGTGGAGCAGTCTGGAGATAGCCAACCAAGAAATTATTTCTGCAAGGAAACCCAGCAGATCAAGAGGGGAAAAAATAGATGAGTAAAGTAAACTTTCAAGATTCTTACGATAGGAATCACAGGACCGTGCTACTGCTTTACTGTTCTTTCAGCTTTATCCTATATCTCCTCTGAATGTGCTATTAAATACTAATTTTTTTTTCTCTGAAGTAAACAACTCCCATCTGTGATTATTTAGCAGTCATTAGATGTTGATAATTTCATCAATATTTGACTTGTGTGAGTTTTTACACCAACTGGAATTCCCCAAACTCTCCCTTCTAAAAAATCCGTGAGTTTCCTATTTGCCGCTTTTATTTCAGTTAAAGATTTCATGTCCTGACAACACACCAATATATCTCCTTTGCCTTGACTGAAATACATTATAGAGTCTAGAAGCATATTGTATCAACTCTGCTAGAGGTAAAGTATATTTTCATAATAGGAAAAATGACTACATTTTATAAACCACCACTTTTGTCTCACCAAATCACAGAATCTTCATGGTTGAAAGGGACCTCTGAGATCACTGAGTCTAATCATACACACACCAAAAAAAAAATCACCCAACCCAACAATCTCAGGCACTAGACCATGTCCTGAATTGCCACGCTTACACCTTAAATAATTCCAGGGTTGGTGACTCAACCACCTCCCTGGGCAGGTCGGTCCAGTGTCTCACCATCATCCTCCCAGTGAAGTAATTCTTCCTAATATCTAATCTAAACCTCCCCTGCTGCAACTTCATACCATTTCCTCTGGTCCTGTCCTCATTAATTTGGGAGAAGAGGNCAATTCCCCCAGGTCCTTTTCTGCTGGTCACCTTTCCAGTCACTCTTCCCCGAGCCTGTACTGAAATGCAGGATCCAGCACTTTGCCTTATTAAACCTCATACAAATGGCCTTGGCCCATTGATCCAAACTGTCCAGGTCCCTCTGTAGAGCCTTCCTACCCTCAAGCAGATCAACACTCCCACCTAGTTTGGTGTCATGTACAAACTTACCGAGGATGCACTCAAACCCCTTATCCAGATCATCAATAAATATATTAAACAAGACTGGCCACAGAACTGAGCCCTGAGGGACACCACTGGTGACCAGCCACCAACAAGATTGCACCCTGTTAATCACAGCTCTCTGAGCACAGCCACCTAGCCAGTTTTTTACCCAGTGAAGAGTACACTTGTCTATGCCATGATTCACCATCTTCTTGAGGAAAATGCTGTGGGGAATGGTGTCAAGGCCTTACCAAAGTCTAGGTAGACAATGTCCACAGCCTTCCCTGCATCAAGAAGGCGGGTCACATAGTCATAGAAAGAAATAAAGTTGGGTAAGCAGGACCTCCCATAAATCCATGCTGACTGGCCTTGATCCCTCAGCTGCCCTGCACTTGCCATGAGGTCTCACTCAAGATGATGTTATCCATGATCTTTCCCAGTACCGAGGTCAGGCTGACAGGCCTGGAGTTCCCCAGATCCTCCTTCTGGCCCTTCTCATAGATAGGTGTTATGTTGGCCACCCTCTGGTCATCTGGCATCTCCTCTGATGACGAGGATTGTTGATAGGTGATGTAGAGAGTCTTGGTGAGCACTCCTGGTAGCTCCATGAGTACCCTTGGGTGAAACCCATTTGGCCTCAGACTTATACGCATCTAGGTGCATAAGCAGATCATTAACTACTTCCTCCTGAATGGTGGTTGTTCTGTTCTCTATCCTGATCTTCCAACTGGAAGTAGCTGGGCTGACCATTGAAGACAGTGCCATCAAGACTTGTATTGTAAGTATTGTGTTGTAATGTATTCTAGGTAGACATCTTCAAAACAATTTCTAATGATCCACACTAGAGGAATTGTAGTCCCATTTTTTGGTTAGTCCTGACATAATTTTTGAAACTATGAAAGTTTAAATTCATATCTGTTGTCTCTAAAATATTTTTTTGCCTCTGACAGGTAACTCTTGAAATGGCTTCCAGATGAATACTGTCATTTTACTGTACATTATGTTTATAATACTGGGGATAGTTGGTTTACAAAGGCCTGCAGTGACAGGATGAGAGGCAATGGATTTAAGCTGGAGAAGAGCAAATTTAATTTGGATATTAGGAATAAGTTCTTTACTATGAGGGTGATGGCGCACTGGAACAGGTTGCCCAGGGAGGTGGTTGAGGCCTCTTCCCTAAAGATATTCAGCGTGAGACTCAACAAGCCCCTGGGCAACCTGGTCTAGTTGGGGGTGTTCCTGCTGACTGCGGGGACATCAGACTAGATGACCTTTGGAGGTCCTTTCTGGCCTGGACCATTCTTTGATTCTATGATTTTCAAGTAACATAAAAAACAATGTCCTATATTTATTTGCTTTTGCTGTTAAAGTAGTGACTGATCATTACACAGAATGCAAATTATCAGATGCATCATAACAGAATTGTCAGAAGATTGAATTCTTTTGAGAAATGAACTAATGAAGAAGCACTTGGTTCTAGACCAGCATGGCCTGAGTATGGCATTGTCACCAGAATCATGCACCAGCTCTCTCACTGACTTTGTATAAGATGTTTCACTATTTTAAAAAGAATAAAAGATAGAGTTGTAGACTTCTAGTTAAAAGCATGAGAAAAATAATAACAAATAACTAAAATTTTCCAAGCTGGGAAGTAAATCAAGTGCATCTCATCAAACAGCTGTACAGTTTGCTCAACTGGTTCATTCTACCTTTTCTCTGAAGAACCCAGACAACATGGAATAGTAGTCCATATTGAAAGAGTTAGTCTGGGAAAGTTAGTCTTACTACCACAGGAAGTAAAAAAAATGAAGTAAGCAGGATAAGGTCAACACATTAACATTTACATGAATTCATATCCATATAACTTTAATCCTCTTCAGTGACAGGCAAATCATCAGAGGGGTGGAAATTAGACTTCAACATTAATTCAGAATGCCTGGTTTAACCTTTAGGAAATAATTCAATTTTCTCTTTCTTTCCTTTTCATGTTCCCCTGCTTCCATGCACCATGAAGGCACTTTTCTGTTTCTTCAGAATTATCTACATCTTTTCCAAGCTTTCAATTAAAATTTGAAGGAACTGCCCGTGAACACTTTACGAGACCTAGAGTACACATATGAGACTTAAAATCCTTTCAAACTCGATATGCATCTTTCCTATAGACTTAACGGAACTAACAAAGACTGATGAGTCAAGATTAACTTCTATTCCCCTCAAATACCAATGGACAAATGTTAGCAGTCACTGCCTGGGAGTTCCAGGTGAACTTTTCAATAATAAATTGCCAGATAACAGACAAATGGGACTAAAGTTACAAAGAAAGATACTAATCAATTACTTTGGAAAGAGAAGTTAAGAGGGAAGAACATAAGTAGGCAGGGGGTGGAGGGGAAAGGAGGGAGAGGGAAGACACAGAGCAGGAGGAGGAAGAAAGAGGATTCCAAATCTTAAATTAATGGGACTTGAAGATACTTAAACATTGAGAAACTAAAGCTTCAGAAAGTATTTTATTTAGTATTGCTCCACAGGGTTACCTAAGGCAACAATTATCCTTCTCACAGAGATCCTTCACATTTCCCCAAGCAAGTAGGCTTCATCTTGCAATGTCTAGAGCACTGAAGCTCTGAAAAACATCAGTTTAAGTAATCTAGCTGTCCTAGATCAGCAGGATCACGATGAGGCAGAGACTCCTGTCTCAGGCAGGATATTGAACACAATAAAATATGCTGCCCAAAATTACTGAAAACACTCACACCTAGACCCAAACTGGTAGGAGTCAGCTTGTCTTACTCAGAGACAGTGTGTAAAGATGGAAATTTTGCCAATACAGTGCTATCGCTATTCCTGATCACACCAGCACAGGTCCTTCTTCCTTTCCAGAAAGGATTTCTGTTTACCTTCATGTAGGTTAGTGAGAGTGCATATAGGACTATCACTCTCATAAAACCCCTTAATAGCTTCAAAACAGCAAAACTTTTGTTAAAGACAAACATCTACTATTTCTCTTTAGATAAAGCGCTGCAATTATACATATAGACAAAAATGAGGACAACCAATCACTACATGAGACACAGGAGCGTTACTGAAGGCAAACACATGCGGGAGTTCTGGAAACGTGATTATGCTCCTACAGGAGAGATGGAGAGGGACTGTTTTTCAGAGAATGTAGTGATAGGACAAGGGGTAATGGTTTTACATTAAAAGAGATTAGATTAGATACTAGAAAAATAAATTCTTTACTGTGAGGATGGTGACACACTAGAACAGGTTGCGCAGAGAAGTTGTGGATGCCTCATCCCTGTAAGCGCTCAAGATCAGGCTGGATGGGGGCTTTGAACAACCTGGTCTAGTGGGAGGAGGTGTCCCTGCCTATGGTAATGGCGCTCAAACTTGATGATCTTTAAGATCCCTTCCAACACTAACTATTTTATTAATTTTATTAAAAAAAAAAAAAAAAAAAAAAGAAAAGAAAAAAGGTTAAAGCCTGAATCGAATCAAAGATCAAAGCAATTTTTCTTATTTTATTGGCCTCCATTGTCACTGAGGTCAAACAAGTTCCATTCTTCTCATTTTTTGCCTGGCACTGGCTTTATTTTAAATACAAACCACTACAGTACTCAGTTGCCAAATTTCTGCATCTTTAAACATTCTAAATAGGACATTAGTTCATAACATGAATGTTTAGAAATCTGATCAACAAGCCATTTCTCAATACATTAGGCAAAGCAAGCAAAATTAGGCTGGTTTATATCAGGTACTTAGCACAAATCTCTTAATGTGTTTGAGTGCAGAAACCATTAATAAATGCATAATTCCCTAAGACAGGCTTGATTAATTAAGTCATATGTGTATCCTTCTAATTAAAAAAAGAACATTAGGCAGATGAGAGGAATTTCTGAGTACAGAATTCAAAGGCTGTATCGCTTTTATTTGAACAACGAAAGAAAAGCTGCTCATTAATGTAACTGCCAAAAAAGCAGCAAGAGTGCTGACACAAAACCCCCAAATTCTGACTTATTCTGAACAACTAAGTACTTATTCACTCATTTGTATTCCAATTTTTAATCAGGTACCTGGCTTGATTAATCCAGGCAGTTCAGATTACAAGGGCAGCTAATGCTAATATATACCTAAGGAGATGATATGTTGGTTGCATTTCTTCTCCAACAAATTGGCTAAAACCAAAGCCTTAGATGTTTTTGAACTCTCATGGAGAACTATTTTATGAAAAAATAACAGTTTAATGTTATGCTTGCTTTCCAAGCATTATTATTCAGGCTGCAAATTTTGGTATTATACTATAAATTGCAGCAACACTGAAGTAATAACTATTTTTAAATGCATAGCTCTTCTGTTAAAACAATTAGCTTTTTGAGGTTTCTTTTGAAAACAAGTAAAAAAAAAAAAAGCAGAGAAAACATAAAGTTCTGAGGCATAATGGGAACATAAAATATTCTGCTAAACTAACCGATACTGTTAAACATAATTTTGCCAAGGTTTTTTTTGTGGTTATATATTGACAGCCATCAGCATAATTTGGTATAACTATGCTAGTGGCTAAGTCCCACACAGTGGTATGAGTCTCAGAGACAGAAACCTGTTGAGGCCAAAAAAGTACAGTTAGTTACCTGGTGACCTGTAGGTAGACAAGCCTGGTACCTGTCAGACGCAGAAAACAGACTGATCAGTGAGGGTGGTCCTAGCTGGGGAAAGGACTCCACTGCTTTGAGCAGGGAATTGAACTAGATGATTTTAAGACATCACTTCCAACCTAAATCATTCTGTGACGTGGACCTTGTGAGGCACTGACATACTTACAGGAATACAATGTCCTATGACTGCTTAATGACAGGGAAGTGCTTTGATTTTGATGAGAAAACAACCACGTGTCTGAGAGCAAGAGTGAAAATGGTAGGCAACAATGAGTAAGCAGCAGCAACTGATAAACTTGACATAGGCTCGACAAAATACACTGCATTTATGGGACAGGGAAAGGAAAGCAGAAACAAGGGCACAGGAGTGTTTTTGCTAAGATTTGTCAGTGTCCCAAGAAACATTACTGGGCCTCAAAATAGCTGACAAACTTGGCCTGAATTTGCTGACCAAAAGAGGCTAAAAGTCAGACACTAGATCCAGCTATGAAGCCACTGAATTGATTTCTCCAAAACCAACTGATGATTCAAAGGCATTAAGTCTTTTAATTCTTCAGCTGCTATATCCTAGACCATCAACACAGGCAATACTTCACAATAACAAGCAAACCCATTCAACATAAAACCAGCCAGCTGCAGTATGTAGTTGGTGAAGCCAAATTTCCAGGCCTTATGCCTAGGCAATTAAATAATTCCTGACAAGAGTGAAATAAACCCCACCATGACCGCTAATTTTTCCCCTGGGTCTCTATCTAAATAAAGGGTTTGCTGCAACCATTGAGAGAGTGGTCTGAAGCTTAGGCTGAGTCTGCATCTATGAAACCAGTACATTAGTACCACATCAACGAGTGCAAGATGACTTGCTGCATTAGATGAGTGAAAGCAGTCACATGAGGGCACAACTTCTGTGCAATCCAGAATGAAACTTTGAATTGAGCAGCAATCCACTCTCTTAGACAATTAAGAGCTGCATACAGCTCTCAATTTCACTCCCTGCTCCAAAATATGACTTACGCAGCACCTGTAGAGAGGCTTAGGAGGAGAGAAAAAGGACATATGCTGCACTACTTCTTTGCGGTGGCTGAATTCATGGGACTTCCAGAGACAATTCACAGACCTTCAAGTGCTGAATTCCAATGCAAGTGGCACCAGCAGCCTCCTTGACTTGAGGGGAAGTCTTACCATCTCTACATACAAAGAGGTGCTTAAGTTCCTCTATCCAGAAAGATACACAGCACCACACTTAACTTCATCCTCTTTTGCCATAATATATATGCAGACATCTACCAAAGTCTCTGCTACTAGACTGAAAAAAAGCTTACCACTCTTCAAAAATCAAGTAAAGAAAACTTAAGCCAAAAATACATCCAGCAGGAGACAACAAATACTGTTCCTATAAAGTTAGAGTAATATGGCAGATCTATGGAGACAAGATCCTGGAAGGGACCAAAAAGAACCTGTACAGTAAAAGAGTGGTTGGAAAACATTTAAATCAAGAGATAGGGAGTGTTGTTACAAGAATCATACTTGAAAGTTGCATTCCTGATAGCAAGGTCAATAAATATGATAGGAATGGCAGGGAAAACAAACATAATCAGTCTGGATTTAAGTGTTTAATAGTGAATCCAGCTTAAAAAAGTCTCCTGCTTGGCCCCAGCCAGGTTTCCATATTCTGAAAGAGTATGAGTTTAACGGAATAGATTTTTGGCATGGGAAGAAAAAACATCCTTCCTACAAATCAGCCACCTTTCCACCAATCTTGCTTTACTGACGCAAGTCAAAGTCTCAGTGTCCTTCTGGACTGTAATTAATTCCATACAACTGTTTCTTCTAGGGAAAATTGTTTTCTTTCTAGAGCTTAGTTATAAGCCTAGTTTATTCTGTTGTTCTGAGACCTTCAGCTTGTTTTTGTGCTCTCTGCCATCTCCCATGCCCGTAGTTAGTTGACCTCCACCCTAGATTTGTGAAGCTTAGAATACTCTAAGGAAGACATCACGCTCATCCCCTAGTCATCAAACTCTTCCTTTTTTTCTCTTTATTTCTACTGCTACATCCACAAATTTGTCAAAAGCGTACATATTTTGATTTGATGTTTTGCGTTGTGGCAGTTTTCGTTGGTTGGGGTTTTTTGAGAGGAAAAATAAACCCACATTAATCACTTATACTGCATATTATATACACAAAAATGAGACCTAGAATGGTCTGGAACTGGACAGTGTGACTCATGAGTCTGTTCCTGATTTAAATTATTTCAAAATATGACCAAAGTCTTCCTGATATCTAAATGGAAATCAAAATTAGGTCTTGCTGTGCAAACAGCATGCCGTCTCCAGTAGGTGGATTTTTGTCAATATTGTTAGTTTTCCCCGAGCTGTTGTTTTCTGCTATTGCATACCCTTGGCTCCTGCACGTCATTACACTAGAGTGCATGTATACTTACTGAAGATCAGCATTGTTTCAGAGCTCAGCTTTCCTTGGGACTCAGGTCAGATGAACATCCAGGTCTGTACAGTTTAATCCTTGAAGGTCACACTAATTAAAAAAAAAAAAAAAAAATCAATTCTTGATATACGTAAGAAATTTTCCTCTCCTTCCAAATCTTCTTTCTTCCACTGTACATCTATATCTCTCTCTCTCACTCCTGGATCAAAGAGATAAAAAATCTGGACAATATGAACATATACCTTACAAGATGCTTTTTCTTCTCTATTTTTTTCTTTCTATTTTTTTTTTTTTAATCTTATTTCTTGGTTTTGTAGAAATATTTGTAGTCCATATATACATTCCAAGAGACTTTTTTTTGTTTTCCCATAAATAAATAGTAAAAGAGCATTTAGACTATGCATACTGACATACTTCAAAAACAAGGGGAAAATATTTGGCAGTTTTAAACCTTACTAAGAATAGCAATTTCATCTTTGTAAGGCCTCACTCTGATGGTCACTCTGATGGATCTCAGGGACAGACAATGGAGCATGGCCTTCTAGAAACATGTTTCCTCAACAATTACATTTTCCTCTGTTGTACCCTATCCCAGTGTTATTAAATGTTTGCAGACCATTCGCTGCAGGAGACAAGGGCACAGCCAATTCAGACTGAAGCCTGGAACAGAGATAAACACTGAAAAGCTGGAACCCACCTAATGGCCAAGGGTTTGGAGCCAGGACCAGGATACAAACTAAAGCTGAAGCCAAAGACAGGACCCAAACATGCTGCCAAGAGGCAGGAACCAGAGCCAGGATATGATCAAAGCATTGGGATCCAGAGCCAAGTTGCAAGCCAAAGGTCAGTAACAGCTGCCAGGGTCTTGGATCAACAACAGGCTTCAACCGTTCAACAGCTGAAGAGCAAATGCAGACACTGCTTTAACGCCCAGCAACTAATTACATGGGATGACCACCCATGTGACTGTGCTGCTGAAAAGCACTAGGCCTCCCTCACCCAGTAATTTCTAACAAGCCCCAGCTAGTACTGAACTCAGGCCAAACCCAGCAGTCCAGACCAAACAAGCTGCAAACTATTACCTCACAGCTAAGTATCAGTACAGGGGTACCAGTTAATGTCTGAAAGGAGCATCACTGTTTTCTTGTTCCCATAGACCTAGATCAGCCTGATAACAAGGTTCATTACATATGTGCCTGTGGTGCTGCAATCCCTGGGCCTTTGGCAGGGTGAGCTACAACATACATCAGTGCCATGGTGCATCAGGAAATGGGATGGCTAGATGAACAAAGTGGAAATCAAAACCACAGAAAACTTACAAGTAAAAAACTACTTTTTAGTTTAGTTTCATCCACATGCCTGTGGCTGTGAAAACAGATATTCCAGCAAAGGAAGTTGGAAAGCTGGTTTCTTTATCAATAATCAGGCTGTCATACTTGCTAAACCAAAACTGAGAAAAGCCAATGTATAAATACATCCTCATGTACAGCCACAAACAAATAGTCGCAGACTCATAATTACATACTCCTGTAAAGTCTGAACGGAGAATTAGAAGCTGCAGAAATCAGACCATAAGAACAGCATGAAATATCTTATCACAATCTTTGGCTAGCCAAGGGAAAGGAAACCATTAATTGCATCCCAGCTGTAGATGTAACAAGAGTGCTTATCTAGTGAGCAAGCCCAAGTGGTGGAGGAGCAAACCAAGACAGATAATCAGACCCCACTGCACTGACGCATCCAAAGCTCATTCAATTAGAATTAGAAGCACTGATAAATAGAGTTGTCTAATTTGCCTTGACTAAATACATGGCATTTCCCAAAGTCCTCTCTGTATCAAGTTTGAAACAAGCTTTAGTGAGATGCATACATTTTTTCCTTTAAAATAGTCTTCAATTTTTATTTCTACACATGCCAAATTACAGGCTGCATAGCAAGAAACAAGTTACATTATCAGCATCCAAAATCATCAATAATGATTGTCTTAATTCTCTTGCACTTTTGCATTTTACATCCTGCTAATCCAGGTCAGGTAAATGAATGCTTATGGAGGAAAAGGTGAATTTTTTACTCCATTACAAAGAGTTTGTAAACACATGGAAAGCTGAATTAAGTTTGCTTTAGATTTTATACTAGCTTTTAATCTTTGCACTCATTATAAACACATATGTATATACATGTAGAAAGCTGTAAGAAGTGGAGGACAGGAGAGGGATGCCTATGCAGGAACAAGGTGAGTGGTGGGGAATGTGCACTGGGATTCGTAACAAAGTCCAACAAACCTGTATTTATCTTGGTTATTTGACAATACACATGATGTCTCTGTGTTGTCATATGATGTCAGCAAACGCAAACCCAACTACAGACATTCTTTTAAGAGTGTGTGTCTGTGGTTTTGGTGGAGGAAAGGAAATAGATGAGGGTAAAAATGGAGAGGAAAGACACTTTCTTCAGCTTTGTTTGTAAAGAACCACACGGACAAAACATTGATGAGCTTCCTTGCTAGGTGAAATAACAGTTTGTTATACTAATATTTCCCTTTGCTAGAATCTCTGTAGGTACATCTGTTCCTAGTTAAATTCCAAAGGCTGAACATTATTTTTTAAATAAAAAGTTATTTTTGGAAAGCATCAACATCCCTGTGGGATTACAAAATCTGCATGTTAGTATTTGAGCCCAATTCAATTTCCCTTGGACTAGTAGAGTGGGACATGAGTCAATGATCCCAATGAGCTGCACATTGAAGTTGCAGATTAAGAAGAAATGGAAACTAAAATAAGATAGACGTGTAGATTGATCTAGGAAAATATCTTTGATAACATAGTGAGATCAAGAAATTATAGACTTCAATGAGCTTGGAAATTGCCCCATTTTGTTGAGTTCAAATTTACCATAGCATTATTTTTAAAGAGGTAGGATAAGGTGAAAAAAAAGTTTGATATGTGGTTTCTAAATGCTTTGAAGTATATTAACAAGTTCAAGTGATAGGGGCATATCAACCCAAACTTTTCAAATAATGCCTGTTTCTCTAGTCTGTTAAATACTCAGGGTTCAGGACATATCAACCTTTAGGCTTTCATTTGGCTATCCTCACCAGGAAATCAGCACATACTCTAAGACAAGCTTTCCACAGTGAAAGAGGCTGTGAAATGACAGCAGAGAGGTTTCCAGCTAAAAGATGGGGAGTGATGGAGCAGGGAAGGGGGAACAGAAAAAACAAAACAAATGAAAGAGAGCAATCCTTTCTCTAATATCTGTGGGACCTGTGCAGAGTAAATGGATGTGATATTTCTCACCACTGCTCAGATACCATCACTGAAGTCCCTTTCTTTTCTTTCCTTGAAGATCTAAACCTTTATAGTCAAATAATGAAAAGTACCTATTATCAGTAGTGGAATTATTATAGTTCACAATGCATTTGTTACATAGGTATCAAGCATCTCCCAAACAAGATTGTTACAACTTAATAAGGGATTTTTTCACAGACTAAAGTCATCTGGAGTTGTTAATATACTTTAGAACAGCTAGAAACCATTTACTAAGGCCACCCCTAAAGCTGGGAAGAGTAAAAATAGCTTTCAGTCTGTTATTCAGCCTGAGGTCTAAAAATACTTTGTGACAAGGTTTTGACATATGTCCTACAAGTAGAAGCTCACTTGTCTACAGGGAAAGTATCTGGCTGCTATTAAAGCTGGATGAGTTGTTAACAACACAGGTGTCCCTGTAATTTCACAGCTGCCTGGAGGGTTCATCAGGTATCTCTTCACTTAAACATCAGCAAGTGCCTGGAGGCAAAGCCATATGGGATGAAAAGAACTCTCCCAGTAAAGTAATTTCTTACTTGTAAATCCTACTAATTTATGACCCCATGTTAAGGCCTCAAGCACTTTGGAGAACTCTTACATAAATCTTTTTTAACTGCATTATCATCTCTTGCATACAAACCATAATTTATTCTAAGGACTTCAAAGGTCATCAGTTATCCTGGCTGCAGCTCCAGCCTGTCATGACAATCCATTAAAAACAGAGCTTTTCCCAACAAAGTTTTTCCCTTTAAATTGCCAGATGACTGAAACTGTTAAGTGCGTACTCTCAGACAAATAATCATCACATTTTTATCATCTTTAAAAGCTTCTGTTCAACTCTGCAGTCTACTAAGACATCGGCAGACTTCACCATGGCCTTTATTTTTCAAGAATTACACAATATCCTCATTATGATATGGTAATATATATTTGACCTTGTTGAGTTCTGTCCACAGTATTAATCCCAACTAAACTCTTAGAACAGAACACACCTGAGCAAGAAGCTTCATAAGAAAAGCACCCTTTTTCCAAGTATTTCAAGAAAGATTTCTTTGGTGTTCAGTAAACATCTGCCTGCTTCAAGTCTGTTTATGCCCCTGCTTTGAATATTTTATCTGTATCAAAAAAAGATAGAAGTTCTCTAAAAATAATTTGTGTATCGTATAAAGTCCAAAAAACCTCCAGAGGAACTGGAAAAATATACAACTACAGGAGAAAGAAAATTAAAAAAATTTAAAAGGCTTGAAAGCAACTCAAACAAAGAGGGATTTAACAAATGGAAAAGGCAGCTGTAATGGCTGAACTCTCTTTATCAGTATTCTAACAAATAACACCTCCTGTGCTTTAAATATTTAATGTGAAATCCATGGATTTATATAGCTTACAAAACGCCAGAGGCCTATTATCTTTACAGATTGCATGACAGGAATATTCATATCATTTGACTCCACTGTTTAAGACAACAGGAACTCCTCCAGGTGCTAATGGTAGATAACTTATGTGCTGTTTCAATAATCCACTAATTATAGAATCCCTCAGGTAGAACAATGTCATTAATCTGATTAAATTATTTATATTTCTGGAAAGCAAAATCTTATTAGGTTCTTCACTTTTGACTGTGTATATTATGCAGCTGTGTTCGTAGTATGTGATGTAGATAAAAAGGCTTGTATTTTACCTAGCCATTACCATAGTTGGAAGAGGACCAGAGACTCTTATATCCTGACTTAGAGTGGCATTCTTAAATTCCAGAGCATGCTCTGCATTGCATAAGTTGTCCATTTAGAACACTATAACAGTTTTAAGAGTGAAGGTTTGTTATGAGGCACTTATCATGCACCTCATCTTCTAAAGAGTCATAAAGCAACTGACATGGATTGATTCTCATCCACCGACTACAAGATAACCATGTTAACACTAGTGAAATTACCAGATACACTAATGTAGATGAGAATCAAACCAATTGCCATAATTAAAGTGACAGTTGTTTCCTATAACATACATCAGGAAAAACACAAATACAACATATATTTGCATAAAGTACAGTCAGATCCCACTTCAGTAGCCATGGATCTAAAACAGGAGGGAACATAGGAGAATCCGGAACTGGAGTCTACCTATAATTGTAACTTAACAAATAATAAGGGCACTAAAACTAGATGCATTTTAAGTTAGCAAAACCATAAATTTTGCTAAGTACTTGCAGCACAGAAGATATTTTCTGCAGCAAGCAGCTTCACATCATACAGCGTAACATGTTAACTATTTACAGGTAAGCGATAAATTCCACTGTCATCTCTGTACACCATAGCACAGTATATCTAATTTCTATTCTGTCACAGAGCTCCATTTGAAACTTATCTTCCTACTTTCCCACAACAATAAGAACAACTGTAATCACTATAAAGATGTTCCATAGTAAAGAAACAACACCAACAGTACATTATTATTAATTTAGTTATTAAGAATTTAGATATCAAGAACTCTTAAGGATTTGATTTGATGTTGCACCTATTATAACTGCCATATAAGACACCTTACAGGTAGAATGATTTATAAAATTATATCAAGCTATCTCTGTAGGATACTATTCTGCTAATATAATTAGTCACTCTAAATGTTATAAAGTGTTACAAGTACTGACATTGTTAGACAAGTTACAGCTTTTCCTTCCTTTATGTATATTACCAAAGAATCCTTCCAGTCCATTACCGGCCATCTGTCAAATGGAAAGGATATGTGAAAGGTGATTAGAAGGATCAGTTCCATGTATTCAGCTGATTCTGCTAACAAAATATAATTTTGTTTTGTAAGTCTTCTTGCTTTCTGGCAACAACAACAAAAAAAAGCAAAACCACATTACACCTCTGTCCTACACAAATCTGGTCATATAAGATGTAGGATGTTCATCACAGCGAAAGTGAGAAAGAATAGTCCTCTCCACCCTCTAGTAACAGCTCCTGCAGTAAGTCACAGCAAAAGGTCACCTTGCGTAAAACATAGTATCTTTCTCTGGGCCAAACTCTTTGCTAGCTGATCTGGCACATTATAACTAAAATTAATTATCCAGCAACTGTTGGTACCATAAGAAAGTTCAGTCCTCTTTTTATCAGCAGGTTTCTGAGGTGTTTCTTCAGAACAGACTTTTTGAGGGAATCCTGGTTTACATGGCACAGACCTGAATGACAACACACGCCTGCTGATACCACCATGTCAGTAGACTTCTTTAAAGCCTCTTAAGTGAGAAAAAGTCCATTCTTTCAGACACATCCATTTGAGTCATTGCCAGAGGAAATTTACAGGCCATCCCAGACATACAGAAGTGGTGATTCTTCCATCTGCCTTAAATCAAAGGGGTACTAAGCATGCTCCCACAGTGACTTCACTGCTCAGTTGGACAACATGCTCAAGGTTTGAGGCTTTCTTATGTTTAAGAAAATCCTCTGTGCAGAATGAGATACATAGATACAAGCACACTTGTGACCATCCTCACCATTCCTCAAGTCAGAGAAGTCTCACACACGTTTACTATATAAGGTCACACACGTTTACTATAATAAGGTATGTATCTGCTAAATAGCCACATTTACAGAGAAGAGGAAAACCTTGAAAATATCTTTCTCTCAAGCTTAAAGACCTCATTTTCTCCTACTCAACAGCTACTATTATGTCACAAGGCATCATCCAGCACATGTAATGTTCCAGCAAAGTCTACTACACTGAGTGATAAAAATCCAAGTGGGTGGAAAAACAACAAGATTATTCAACGTTGAATGAGCAGTAAAGCCCTGTTAAAAGCTCTATGCTAAAGGATTTTAGCATTTTGTCTAGAGGATATTCTGATTTGTTTTTCTATGTCCACCAGCTACCTAATCCTGAAACAATGACTTTTTTTTTTCCACCTGTAAAAACATGAAAAGCTTTTCACACATCAGAAGATAAATCTAGATTCAGAAGGCAGTAAAATCAGCACTGGCTCCTCTACGTGTTAGCGGGAAGGAGAAAATGAAAAGAAACAACAAAATCAGCTGTAGGTGATGCTGCCACCTCAGTAATAGTCCTCAGCGCACAAAGAGTTTGTGCCCACATACATTCAGAGTACATTATTCTCTGTTCAGGAATGTAAGGGATAAGAAGTGGCTTAAACTATCATGCCTACACATCTAATGTACTACTGCTCTCTTCCAGTCTAAAAGACAGGAGAGATAATGATCTCCACTAGGAGGGTAAGTATCAGAACACTGTTATTTCAAAAAAACTTCTACAGATCCACTTTCAAAATTAATTTTGCTTTTGCATTACGCAAAAAGCAGTTTCTACACATCCTCAAAAAATAGAAAATTAGTCATAGAAAATGTGAAAGATTCAGGTCCTATATAATACTCTCTGCTTTTCACTGCAATTTAAGTACGTCCTAGGTTCTTAGGCATGTGTACTCCTTTCCTGCATAAAGTTAAATCGCAAAATTAAAAAAAGAGCTCTTCTCAACCAGATGCAAGTAGAAATACTGGGACAGTAGAGCAAATATGGGGCATGTAAAAAAGTGAAGAAATAAGAAGATAGAACAGGTAAGAACAGGAGGAACAGATTACTTGTTGTAGTAAACTGCAGAAATTTCTCTGGCTCCAGAAGACTGTGACAGTTTTCACAGCTGAAAGCTGCCCTAGGATGAGAGGCAGGGGAGGAACATAACAACAGTATGTCACAAGGCTTGGTCAAAACTACATTTTAGGTGTTAACCTTTGCACTAACAGATCATTTGTCTTCAGGCTATCCAAGATGGGGGTGCAACAGCAGTGACTAGAGAGGTGAATGGGTAAAAACATCTGCCAAGCCAAAAATATCTTCTTGCAATATTAACTTTTTATTCACAGTGGGTATTATAGATGCACTGCTTGGCAGGGGGTGAAAGTTGCTATTTTGTTTTTTCCACATGACTGCGTACTTGACTATGGTTTTGTGTTTACTATTATTTTTTGACAGATTAAATAATTGTGTGAGTAAATAGAAGGTATATAGAACTGTGCATTTTGAAAAAAACCTGCTCTTACAACATCAACAACAGGCATGTAATTCTTGTACCTCTTGCTCATTCAAAATGATAACCTCAGGTACAGAAAAATACCCATTTTAGTCTGTGAAAAAAAAAAAAAAAACATTAAAAATCTGAGTCTCAAAACTGGGATATGAGCAGGCAGCTGTGCTGTCTCCAGTGAAATGACACTGGATGTCCTCTATAGGATTTAACCACAACTATCTGTAAGTGTGAATGAACTCACTAGATATCTGGCTTCTTTTCTCTTCCATCATTCTTCAGGCTTCTTTTCCACCCAGAAGAACATTGTTGTCAGTATCATCAGACTTGGTCTTGTCTTTTCTGTGTTATTTTTTTTCAATCTATAACATTTATTGTACCTCAGTCTACTTGCTCTTTCTTCAGATTAATCTGGTACAAAATGAAGTAAACACTCAAATACTGGTAGTCCTAATGAAACAAAGCTGTCATCTCAGACCACTTTAGCCCATTACCCAAAAATCTTCCAGATTATAAATCCAACAACCATTTACAATAAACTCATTATATCACAGAATTATAGAATCATATAATGCAGAGATAATGCATCATGATATAAATTGTTATGCACACATGTATGGGGGATAACATAGCGACATATACCTTAACTCTAATATCTATATGTGAAAACTCAGCTCAAAAACAGCTAAATGAGCTTTGCTGTTTTAGAACAGTTTTGCTGACAGTTGAGGCCGTGGACAAAATTTTGAAATTCATATATCTACCACACTTAAAAATATCTCATTTCATTATACCCTTCTCCAATTTACATACTGATCCGGTTCACCTTTGGACTCAAAGTACACCATTTAACTAAGAGGAGAAGAGCAGGCTTCATTTCTCCATTCTCCCTGAGAACAGACACAATAGCCTACACATATATCATCATGTAAACATATCTAGACACATGCAAGAGGATAATTATGATGTGTAGAAAAATGCAGTTGTTATCTTTGTATTGCTTGGCTTAACCACCACAAGATAGTTGAATGCAATACTTACAGGCTTTGGGAAAATAGAGGTGCTAGTTTGCCACATTGGCCAAAGGCAATTCTGAAGCAGTAGAAAGGTGGACTACATATACTTTATTACTTTTTCTATCTCTAACTTTCATGGTGGAATGGTAGAATATTTATAAATATTTCCTTTTCTCAGAATGCCCTCAGGAATATGTAAATATAATTTTAACTGTATCATTTGTTCTTGGTGCTTCAGGTGACTCAGCAATACTTCAAGCCCCAACCCTCCTTGTGTCATTTTGTGTCACTCACAAACTGTCACCAGGGGACATATACAGTATGTATGTACATGCAGTACATACATGGCATACTGCAGAGAAGCTGAACTGCCTTGCTCTAGTACCAAACACAAAGCCCACCTCACCATGAGTTATTTTCTGGTACTTCAAGTGCAGTATAGAAGCATAAATAAGGATGGCAAATGAAGCTGAGATAAGCAATGAGGTTTAATTCTCTGACATTAATGCTCCCCAAGGGTACATTATCATAATTTAAAATAAGTGTAATTAATTCTAATTCTAATCCTGCTGAGAATTTGCATATCAGGGACAGGCCTAATCTGCTCTTGAAAAATGTAACATGCATTGTATCTGTTGGTCATTCTATGTCTAGCAATCCTCACCTTCACACACATTATTCTTCTTCAGAGTAGCTGCATTGTTTGGGATATTATCTGAAGATGTCAAATGCTATATGTTAGAGCTAGTTCAGAAATCTCTTGATTACTTTTCCATTCCATAAACCAGCAAAAAGCTTAGAAGTTTTCCTGACACTTTGTTAAAACTGATAACCATCTCTGAATCCTTCTCAACATCCATCAAAAAACCCTGTTGGTGAGCTTAGACCTCAGGAATTCATTTCTTTAATGTAGCTCTGCCATGGAGGGCTGAAGCATGGAGCTCCCAGCCCAAGGAGTACCTCTGTATTCTCACAACTACTGAACAAAACCACCAGTGAATCATTTTGCAGATTGTATGGCTGGTCTGCACAACCTGCAGCAAAGGGCATCCCCTTACCACTTGCCACTGATCAAGACATCCAAGTTAACTGTCCAGTGAGGACCACAAGCACCTTATGACTTTGCAGGAACTGAAAGCATGCAAGAACAGTGGCCAAGAAGATAACTTAGAGATTGGGTGCTCTCATTTAATTTCATCCTGAAATTTTCCAGTAAAGTCATCAGGTATTTTCTAAGATCTTTACTTCCCCTTTCCATAGAAAATGTTGGCATTTCTTCTTTTGTTTCCAGAAAACCAGAACTTTTGATTTTTGGATAATTACTATTATCTTGTTGTCTATTAAAGCAGACAAATCATCATAACAAAAGGAGCAACACAGAAAAGGGAGAACACCTTCTGTGCAAATCACCTTCCTGTAATCTTTTATGGGTCCATTTGATGTTCTCAGCATAAGAATTTTAGCATAGGGGTCAGACAACACTTCTGCAATCTTCTTTATTTCCTTGTAAAGGATTACTGACTGGCAAAGGCAGCTAAGACCTGAACAGGCATTTGATGCAAGGGGAAATTAGGACCTGTTCATCTGCTGGTTTAGGCAGCAGCCACTTCAGGGATGGGTTCATCTCACTACGGGGCACAGAGACACCCAGTAATTTACTCTGCTCCCAGTCTATTTTATGCAAAAGACCTTTCTGCTGTTCCACTGCTGCTGTCTGTCGAGTATCCCAGAGGAGATGAGAGAGCTGCCAGCTGGCTCTAAGCTGTCTTACAGCCAGCGGTGGCCATCTGGCTAGATAAGATCCAGGTCTAGCTAGATTTAGTCATAAGATAATTTTGGTGTTTATGACCATATGTCTGTGATGGGCATTACTCAGAGGTACAAGCAGTGCCAAAAAGAGAGAGATCAAGTTCATTGCGAAGTCCAAAACAATAAAAATAAATCCAAGGTTGAGAAGGGAGATGCACATATTTCATCTTTGCCTAGACATGATTCATCAGTACTCTTCTCTCTATGTGGCCCAAAGAGCTGCCCCAGTGCTTCCCTCCCTCCTTCTCCAGCCTCTCCCCTGTTCACTTACAAACCACATCAAGCCACAGCTTTACGGCTACATCACTTTCCCTGCACACAGCTGGCCACATTGTGCATAATAATTCAAGGACTATCATTATATTACTGTTAAATAACTTTTGTCTGCTAATCAGGATGCAATTGGATTAGCTTTCACTGCCTGACCTCATGGCTGCACTACTGGACCACTTAGAAATACTGCTTCATTTTCATCACAATGTTGATGCAACACGGAATTATTATAACCATTTCAGGCACTGAGTGTTTAAGCTATTTGCTCAGAGTCAGCAGCAAAGACCACAGCTGAAGTCATAAAACTTCCCACAACTTGAAAAACACAGAGTCATCCATTGTTTGTCTCCTTGATAACTCTGATGTTATAGGGAAGAATTTCCAGTGCTGGTCATGTTCCATTGCTTCTCTCCGACCTTAATAACTGTATCCCAGATTTGGAAATAGTGGAACAAGAGAAGGGAATTATTATAGAACAAGTTTGTCTTTAAGCTTAAGAAAAAGCTGCAGACTAATTACACAATAAAATCTCAGTGGATTATACAAACATTGTGTACATTGAAGCAGAAAGGAAAATAGTTTGTCTATAAAGGAAAAATGCTTCAAAAGTATAACTATAGCCAAAGAACTACAAATGAATTTATTTAAAGCTATTTATCAGAAATCTTCATAAGAGATTATGATCACCCTGGAGATGGCCTCTTAAAGGAATATCCATAATTGTCTAGACTTTAAAAGAAGGACTAAGCAGGCATTCAAAAACAGAGTAAGGTCTTTGAAAAGCCCATTTCTTCAAAATCCACCACATCTCACCCCTGCCCTGGATGGTATATATCCTTCTGTAAGACATCTCCTAGTTCTGAAGAACAAGATGTCAACTCATTGTATGTCTTTCACCTGGAGACAGCAGGTTTAAGCACCCAGACAATACTTAGCTGCCAAACAGAGTGTTGAATCTGAAGGACTTGTTTTCCAGAGAAGTGCATTAAAAGTGAGACAGAAGGATCACTTTCCAGATATGCAGGTTCTAACTTGAAGACTCACTGTTGTACCATGTCCAAGGAAAAAAAATCTCTTCCTCCAGTTCCCTTTACAATTAGAAAATATGTGAAATGAAGAGTTAGACATGAATTACACAATTTCAGGGTTCAAATTGCAGAAGATACAATACTGTATCCAGATGAGTTTCCCAGATTTTTTGACCCAAATAATTTTTCTTTGTACTTTTAAGGGACTAACCTTTTGTTTTGTTTCAATATAGCTAGTATTTCGGAAGTGTATTAAAAGCTTCCAACATTTTAAATTGTAAAATACCTACATGAGAGAAAAACATAATCTTCTGACCACTTATAGATTCTTTCTGCCATAAATATTAGAATATTTTTTATATATCTGTCATTTTAAGGTAGTATTGCATTTGGGTTGTATAAGACAATATGCTCAGTTGAACACTGTGTTATAGTGAAAAGTATCACTGTCAGATAGACTTCAATGTTGACAGTTTACCCTGGCTGATCTCTAGTGATTCATGGAAGTAAGATCATTATAATCTCTGTAAGAAAACTGTATATCACATGAAGGAACAAAAACAAAGGAAACAAAGGAATATTTAGCTGGAGCTTTAGGAGAAATTGCTAGAAGAATGCAGAATAACTGCATTATATTCTTCAGAAGAACAAGAAAGCAGCAAAGGGGAAAATACCAAAAGAAACACTATTTTTAGGACATTTTCATGTGTTAAGAAAAAAAAAAAAAGGAAAAGGGTTAGGCAGATAAATATTGCATAAACTATATTTCAAGCCTAAGTGAAAATTTGGGCAAATAGGATAAAACTTCATTATAACCCTCCCTGCATCTTTGTGTTTTTTCTCTAGGTAGGCAATTTTGAACTGCTTATGAACTGGAATCTAGAAACCTCTCTTTATGTCTAAATATCCAGAGAGAGAAACAATTCCTGGAAACCAACTCCCTAATAGAATAGCCTAGAAAGAACAGTGGAAAAGATACCATAATCACTGTCCTTCTTGTGAGTATTTTTTATTATTATTGTCGTTGGTTTTGTTGTTGTTGTTGTTCGGGGATAAAAAAATGTCAATACATCACGGTTATCTTGGAAAAGAATCCCACTTTCTGCACAGTTCCATTACTCAGAAAGAAGTTCTGCAGTATCTGCAGAAATACATGCCTCAGATGGTGTGACTTACATATCCCAAGTACAAGCTTCCTTCTTTTCCTGTGCAAAACAGTTTTCTCTGCACTCTTTTCTGGCAGTTATGCCCAAACCATACTGTAATCTGCAAAACCTTCATAGCATAGCTCAGAGGCCTGCCTCGTGGTTTGCTCACTCACCTTTTTCTTGTTTTCCTCTCACTGTCCCATGCTTGTTCTGCAGCTGCACAATACTACTGCCACCCCAAACACCTTCTGCTTGCTGTCATACAGGGCACTTTCACCTTCTTGGAGACACCAACAATACCCAGGTACTTGTTCGCTCAATAATTTTTCAGTACTTGCTGGATGTCTTGCATTTTCTGGTCATCAGGCATTTCACTGTTTTCCCATCTTCCACCTCAAAAAGCATAGGTAAACATCAGCTGAAAATGACGCAATTTCTCACCACCATCACCACCACACCCGCTCCTTGCTTTTTTTTTTTTTT
>VXBJ01005272.1:208092-226931 GCA_013400055.1 Nycticryphes semicollaris
ATCACATAACAAAGAACACATCAGAATTTGTTTAAACAAGAAGGGGTTCGTTTCCTAGCAGCAAGGAATTTAATACTAAAATCTATCACAAGTAATGAGTATCTCATGACTTTTAAACTCAGCAATTACAGCATAAATCAGCTCCATTTCACTGCAACTGCCCCAAAACCAAATGTTTGTTATCTGTTGATATGTTGATATATACTTACAATGAAACAGCTAAAGACTTATTCCTTCTCTGACCAAAGCTAGACCAAGTGGAGGCAATTACTTTTTCCTTTTTCTTTCTTTTTTTTTTTTCTTTTTTCCTCAGATTGGCTTCATAAATTATCTTTCAGTTTTGTCACTAAACTCTTGAATTTAATCTGTACTAGCCTCATTTAAATATTCAGTGGCTTTTGCCCATCTGTACTATTAAATTTCTGGATAAATCTCTCATCTCATCTCCCATCTTCCAATTGGAAGGAGTGGTGGGCAGTAAAAACTACCACTACTGCTTAAGCTTCCTGGAGCAGGCTGGCTACAAGCATAGCTAGGATAATAATTTGTACCCTCCTTCAACCACACATAATACAGTCTTTATTCAGCAAATAGCAAAGTCGTTTCACACCATGCCAAAGGTCAGCTTTTGCTGTATTAATAGCTGCTCTGGGAGGATCAGTGTTGTGCTATCTTACATTTTTTCCAGGGCCTGGAGATGCAATTTCCTACAATCTGCAGGCAATTTGCCACCAATTTTCTTGGGGAGCTAATAAGCTGTGACAGGAGATGGAGCTAGCAAGCAGCAGGCGACTTCAGAAAAGACAAATTGCATCTCTGCCACCTAACTGGGCAATCTAGAAAGACAGAGTTTATAGCTTTGTAGTGTTATTGGGCCCCATGCTAACAGCAAATCATTCAAGCTGCTATCTGAATTTCATATTCTTTTCCTTCTGAATTTGTTATCACCACATATCACTTTGTAGCACTTTTTCTGCAAATGACAGTTAAACACAGATCATGTATGATTACTAGTTTAACTGCCTTTTAACTAGACAAGCCTTACTAAATGCTATTCACACTCAGAAACAGAGAAATATACAGTCTCACTGTCAAATGCAGTGATATTTTTGATTATTTTCATACTTGTCAAGGTACAAAGCAGATGCCTACAGAAAGGGATTGATTTATAAGCTAAATTCAAATGAATCACACAGTGCAAACTATAGGAACATTTAAAAAGCCACTACAGTAAGCACATCTATTGTGGTAAGAAAGCCCCACTGATCTTACACAGTACAAAATGAAAGCATAATAAAAACCAAACATCACTGCTAAGTTCTTCCTCTACTCTAGCAGTGCTTGAAACCTAAGAAGTTAAATTCGACAGTCTACAATCAGTTCAATACATCCATACAACCATTTTCCTTACAGATTTAAAATTATTTAAAGTTAGTAAAACTCTAAAAATATATCACCATATCCACTTTAATAGAAATGAAACTGATTTAAAGCTGTTAACCCTCACCTAAGAGATATAAAAAAAAATTAAAGAATTAAAGAAAATTATTCAAAGGCACATAAAGCTAGCAACTATTGCAAGTTGTATCTGTCGTTATACTTCCCCTTACTATTACAGCAAACCTAGGGGATAAATACTGTAAACACATTCTATTAAGGAAACCTGTATGTTTTTCTTCAAAATATAGAAGAAAAAGTTTCTCAATGCTTGGAGAGTATTAAAAACCAACTATTTTAATGAAAATATTATAATTAGTAAAGTTTGCAAGGTTAATATTTCCCCTTCCCCAAAAAGACTAAATTAGAGTATAACCAATCTCACCTAAATTATTGCTGTCCATCGGCAGACAAAATTAGTACTGAGACGTATAAAATCTTACCATAATTCAACCCTAAGGAATTTTTTGATTACCTAAGTAATGAAAAAAATGTAAACTTACAGTGAATGAAGTGTTGAAATATTCTAAAATGCATTTTGAAATTCTTACATTTAACCACTTGTCATTAATATCCCCATTTCATATTTGTGGTTTTTAATAAGTTAGCTAGGTAAAATACTTAAGAACCAGGCAGAATTACAGAGTACCAGGTCAATAACTGGCATTCAACAAAGAAGAGTGCCTACATAAACAAATGAAAAAATGCTACGAAAACCATTCAAAAACCAGAAGTACTTTCTTAAACAGATTCTTAAACTGATTAAAACACTGATAAGAGTATCAGGACTTGAGAATTTTGAATTTAACAAATAAAAAATTTTTTCTCTACACAAGTCTATGAACTTCTTGAAGTACACATTCAAAACTCAATTATATTACAGTTTAGTGAATATTCCCTCAACTGCTGTCAGAAATACATATCTCACATAATTAACAATCAGAAAAACAGAGAAAAGTAGAAACATTATGAATGTATAATGCATTAAAACTTCTCTAGAGGACTAACACATATTCAGGAGAAAACACAGGGGAGGACAGTAGCAGGCTGGTCCCTGTATAAAAAGGAAACTAATTCCAGGAAGTAAATTTAATGTGGCACAAAATTTGAATGACTTAACTCCAAAGTTTTGTTGCATACATGGCATGCTAGTAAATACCAAACTGACATTAAGGTCATTTACATACTTAACAGTAGTGTTTGACTGATTGATATATTGAATTTGCAAAGCCATCAGATGATATAATTGTTTGAAATTTAATTAAGAAAATACATCCAACTGCAAGAAATAATAATAGCAGAAATATTTTTTTTAGACTAAAGGGAAGGAAACTTCATTGCTCTCCAAAGTATCTTGCTACAGCAAGCCACAAAATAAAGAGTTACTACTTTATTATAACTGCATCCAATTTTTAAAGTAATGGAGTAATCCACTGGGGATTGCTCTAAGGAAGTGGGACAAACACAGTGAAATGAAAAGATGGATTTTATTTCGAACAAATTAGTTTCACTATCAGAAAAGTAACAAGTGATTTCTAAGTTTCCCAATGTTATGGGTTAACTATGGGTTAACAAGTGCCAAGTGCAAGGTCCTGCACATCAGCTGGGGCAAACCCAAGCACAAATACAGGCTGTACAGAAAATGGATTGGGAGCGACTCTGAGGAGAGGGACTTATCGGTGGTGGTGGATAAGAAGCTCAACATGAGCTGTGAATGTGTGCTCATAGCCCAGAAAGTCATTTGCAACCCGGATTGCATCAAAAGAAGTGTGGCCAGCAGGTCAAGGGAGGTGATTCTGCCCCTTTACATGGCTCTGTTGAGATCCCATCGAGTATTGTGTCCACTCTAGGGCCACCAATACAGGAAGGACACAGACCTGCATCCAGAGAATGGCCACAATGATGATCAGAGGGCTGGAGTACCTCTCCTATGAAGAGAGGCTGACAGAGCTGGGGTTGTTCAACTTGGAGAAGAGAAGGCTCTGGGGAGTCCTTATAGCGGCTTNTACTCAGTCCCTGGAGGTGTTCAAGACCAGTCTGGATGTGGCTTTCTGTAATCTGGTCTAGTGGAAAATGTCTATAGCTTCCATTTATGACCCCTTCATTCTGCTTGTTTACTTTTTTCAACTGCTATTAAAATCAGTCTGTGAAGAAAACGCAGCATTTATTATTTACTGTTACAAGCTAATATCTCTACTTTCTATGTTAATGACAGAGTATATAAAAGGGATAATGATAACAGTGTGTTTGATTACTTAATCTCCGAACTACATGTTATCTTTGCTTCTAACTCATTCTTGGCAGAAAACAGAGATAGAAACGTGGTTCAACAGATAGTATGCCTTTGTACTGTGAACATTGCAAACGCAATCCTTGCCAAGCTCTACGCAACACTGTCTAGTTCTCCTTGCAGCATCTCTTCTGAGTCAACATAACCTGACTGTGGGCAAAATCACATGTGAATTTTTAGGAGAGAAAACATTTCAAAATTTAAACCTGACCTCAGAAGCCACCACAATTTTTCACTACACCAACCAGCAATTCCACAAACAATAAGAGTATAGAACAATGATGCTATCTTATCTCTGTGTGCTTGCTTTAGGAAGGGAAATTTACAGCATACACTGGCTGATATTACCGACAGAGACTCTCCTATAATCTATATAGGACCAACAGACTTGTTAGCAACAGAAATCTTACCAATGCAGAAGACAGAAAGGGAACAGCCTGTTGTTCAGCATCTAGGAGTGAACTGTGTGTCCTGACAATAAGGAATATGGGGGTGAAAAAAACAAACCAAGACTTTGCTCAGATTTGAAAATTATAAGTACCATTTGTCCCCACACCACCAATTTTTTGGTATTCAGTTTTCTGAGAACAGCACTTTAGCTCCAAGGAAACACAAATCTAGCTTTCTCAAGAATTAATGTATCATAGAAAAAATAGGTTCTTTTGTTTTGAGATATAACATCTTTAAGAATATTCTGCCCTCTGAAAACAGTTCTTCATTCATTCTTGTTTCCCTTCATGCTTTCTTGTTGTATTCAATTTATAAGTTCTTTTTTTGAAGTTATGCAAGAAATAAAGAAATCAAATAAATCAACATAGAAGAAAAAAACCCAAACCACATCCCTGTGTTTAAAGTGTGTTCAAAGCAGTTCTTGCTGTTTTAAGAAAATGTTTGAGCGAGTGTTTCAGCTCTCCTCTATAGTTGAACAGAAATTCTGAGTAAACTTATCAGAAATGTCAGTGAGCTAAACCCACAGGGCAGATTTTTAAAGCACCCAGCTCTTATATTTCTGGTTTCCCTAGCAAAATCTACCACGCTACACTAAGCACTTTAGCTGCAATGGGACATCTGGGAGCGTGTTGCTGAAAATGGGATTATCAATTGCTGGAAAGCTGATCTTGAGCTACAGAAATATTAGGTAATGGGAAATGTTGAGAACTGGCTGTTCTCTGTTTAACTCTCTTTCCTCTTAGGATTAGGCGACTACTTATGGATGTCAAAGAAATGCCTGCTTCCAGTTCCAATACATAGCTCAGGTGTCCTTAACTTATGATGCAGAAACACCTGAACAACTTTATGGAGAAACAGTAGTCAGTGAAACTGCATATATGAAATCTCATCCTAGGTGAAATTTGTAGATCACATATTAGAGTACCACTAAAAACACGTGTGTATGTATGTTCCCATTCTGCCTTATCCTATTCTCTTCCATGAACTCTCTCTTTCATTCTGGTGTTCATCAGGTCACATGCTAAACCGCTTCATTCTTCCCACTCTGTAATAAATGACCTCTCTGGTAGGACACCATGACACAAGTCTTACATAGACCTACTTCTCACATTCTTTCTATGCACTTGTGGTAGGAAAAAAAATTAAAATAATTTAAAAAGAGGAATCAGTTACAGCCAGTCCAGCTTCTCCAGTGAAGTGGCTTAAGGGGTAAACACTATCAGTAGTGCGAAATCTGAATTCAGTACTCTTCCTTTGCCTGAAAACATTAAAATCCACCCCTTAGTCACTAGAATGGTGGAAATTCCCCATCAACTCAAAATTGCACGAATATAACAGCAAATATGAAGGACTACTCTAACTAAATTACACAATCCCACAGGCTCAAAAGTAGGATAGTGTTCTACCTTGCCCCTTCACACTCCCCCTCCACCAAAAAAAAAACCAACCCAAAACCGAAAACCACCAAAAAGACTGGTTTGCCAGTCTAGATTTAAGTTACCTAACTTAGACACTTCTGAAAATTCTACCTGTATCATCAATGCAAAAAGTGGCAGAAAAAATGTGGTCAACTGTTTATACACAAAATCATGCACATCTCTAGATGACAGATTCTACTTTGATGTTTATATTACAAAATGACACTAAAGCTTTAGCAGTCTATGAACTTCATGTTCATTTGGTGCTCCCTCTTCCTTTTGAAGGAACAAAAGCTTCTGAAATGCCAAATGAGGTTAAAAGAATTAATGCCAATGAAAATTCTCTCTCAAGGACCAGCTCTTACTGGGTTGATACAGAACAATCTTTGCTTCGAACTGCAATCAAAAGGAGGTACCCTGACATATTGAAAAATGCACTGTGTGGAATATCAGGATTTTCTGCAACAGGTTTATAAATGGATAAGGCTGGTGTACGTACACAAAATATACATCTTAGAGCTGGCAAAGGATTTAATTTAGTTGAATTGATATTACCACAAAATCTCCTCTTCATCAGTTATTGTTTGCACTAACATCCAATACGTCATTTGTAAGGACTCCTTGCTTTCTATCTGGCACTAGTGTTTGCCAGAGTGGCATTCATACATCTCCGAATACTGAGGACCACCCAGCAAACAAAGAAAGGGGCCAATCAAAGGAATCTTTTAGAACTGTAATTGACCAACAAAAATATTAACTAACTACACCATAGTATCTTTTTTCCATGTGTTTTTCCCAGTTCCTTTTCTGTTACTGCTGGTCTGGGTTGGTCTGCGCCTTCATCCATTATGAAACTATTTCCACCCACTACTTCACAAAGGACTACACGAATTTACCAAAGTTCTATGTTCTACAAGTTTTAAGTCTTGTAGGTAATATCATAGACAGACATGCCAAAGCTTCACCAAATACATCTTTTCATTAAAAATTACATCTGCTTGCAGAATTGGCTTTGCTGTTTGACAAATAATAAAAAAAAGTTTCATAAACTGTAACTGAAACCTAAAACAAAATTAAAAATGGAGCGCAATGTTGCATGACGTGTCCCAAAGTTTTCAGACCCAATGCTTAAAGTAGATCTGACTGGGGGAAAAAAAGAAAAAAATTCTTAATTACAACCAAGAAACTTATTGTACAAATGTGGTTAAATTAATTCATATGCATAAATAATGTCCAATACCGTAACTGTTCTGACTCACTGTGCATTCTAGAAGGTAGGAAGAAAAGACAAGGTGTTTCAAGATTTTCCTGATGCTATGATTTTAAGTCTCCTGATTGCCTAAAAATGTGGGTTTACTAACAACCACTATGTCTCAGCTTAAAGCAGATCCATTATATACATGTGTATATTTTTTCTAAAGTTAGAAGAATGTGTTCGAATACTTGCATTCTTGGTTCCTCTGACATCAACTTTTAAGAAAAGCAGAAGAACACCTATAAAGTAAAAAGCCACGGTGATAAGAGTTTGGAAGAAATCCAAATGTTCCTAATTACAGCAAATTTGTCAGTGGTGCTAAACAAATGCTTATTGGCAGAGTCAGATATCTATTTGGAAAAACTTCAGTATGTAAATAGGTTCAGTAAAGTTCAAGTAACCTAGTACATAATGGGATTTTTTAACTTACCCTTTTTAAAATGGCATAGCACTTCACAGTATTTAAATGTAAAAAATATACTTATTTGAAAAGCCTGACAATTCTGCTTTTTGCCTCACTGTGTGAGAAGTATATGACCACCACCTAAACTGGTCTGCCATTTTCATACAGATATTCACAATAGACAAATATATAGATACATATGAATAGAATACTGATTTTAGATGTCTAGGAAATCAGATTATTCTGAATGGTTAACATTTTTCATTTCAAATGCAAAGTTAATAATTAAGTATTAAGGCTATTACAATTCTAGATGCTATAAAATGGTTTCAGTAGAATGGTCATGTAAATTGAAAAGAAATCTAATGTCTCTTCAGACAGGAAATTGAGAGAAAATTTGCCCCTAGATGAGAAATTCCCTATCCAGTCAAAGCATCTGTCAGTTAAACTGGTTTCTTCCCAGTTATGTGCCTTTGAAAGAGCAGGGATATAGATCATGGTCAAATGCTAGCAAAATGAGAAAGCATCTCTTCACAGATGAGTCTTAATCTGTCTGCCAGTTTGTGTAATCTGAATTAATTGTTCAAAGATATTCTTCTGTTCATCTGTAGTCTCCATTAGCAACAAAAATTCTAATTAAATTAGAGGATATAGGAAATTAATAACCCTCACTAGTGCAACAGCTATGTTTGTCTAGCACACAGTAGTAGAACTCGGTCACCTGAAAAAACATAGGCAGAATAAAACATATACATTCCGTCCTTGTAGATTTCTCTTGCGTACACCAAGAAAACTTGATTTGAAGATGCATAGCTTTGGTAACTGGCTGCTTAGCATGGCTCTTCACAGGTATCACACACCGATGCAAAAGTGGAAAGGATGCAAAGATTGCTCAGTACGGATACACAAAGCCTATAGCCCAGCATAAAATGGGACACTCAGGAAAATTAATTCTAATTAATTTGTACAGTGGGTTAGTTTAAAAAAAAAAATCAAAATATTCCTTTGTCAATATTCTCACAAGAAATTAAGAAGTTTAACTTAGTTTAGGTTAATTTACTTCACTTACAGACCTTGTAAGTTTTTTAACATTGTTTAAGTGATCCCCTGTAAAACTCACGCTTTTGGTGATTTAATTAAATTTACCTGAGTATCTATATATAGACAAGACATTAAAAAGGAAGTGGTCTTTAACTACCACTTCTCTGTAAAATACAAAGGATGCAACTTATCTGGCTCTGTTTAATCATAGATATCCTCAGTTAATGAATAAAGGCTCTGATGTACTTAGTTGAAATGTAGTCTTGCATGAATTCTGTTCTGCTGGGGAAGAAAGGAGAAGTCATCTCGTCTTCTAGAGAAATGACCAAATGACTTATGATCAGGCACATATTACTGTATCTGCCAAAGAACATAGACAGGGTACAGCAGAATAAATTTAAAATAAACTGCACAACTTTATGAAATGTTCAATTTTTATATTTACACTATAATTAGTACAAAATTGCCTTTAAAGTTTTCTGCAGCACAAGACAGTGTCTACTAGACTCGATACCCTAATACGTCAAAACAACTACTTTGAAGTACGATAAAGGAATCTAGGAAGAGTTATAAAGAATAAGACACCATTTTCAAACTATACATAGTGTTTGCTTTTGCTTCTAAAAAGGTACTTGTATCCCCAAAGGTTTTTAATTTTAAATAAGCAGGGTGGGCAGGGATGGGGCAGGAGGGGGGAAGGGGGGGGAAGACTGGTTGTTGGTACTAAAGCCTTTACTGTAATAAACTAAATATATTTACAGTTTATACAAATGTTTGACCTTCAACAAAAATACAAAAACATATCACAAGATGCAAAACCAGCAAACAAGTTCATCTGAGACGCCACTGCTCTACACAGGACAGAATGCAACTTGAACTGCAAGGAACAGAAAGTTATTTATCCCCCATATTCAGGCAATGAAACAATTTGCATGAGGTCAGAAAGAAAAAAAAAAAAATAAAAGGCTCCAACATTCTTCAGTAGACTCAGCTTTTAAAAACTATGTCAAAAACCTCAGCTACATCTGTCCATCTTGCCTCTGTGTTCCATGTGGTCCACGTAGCCAATACTTCGTTGCTGGATGTTGCCTTCTATTGTGAAGAACTGGAGTAGTTTCATGGCAAGGTCTGGAACTTCAATACTTTTGTTCCTTTTTAAAAGGCAAAACCTTTCTACTTCTACAATTAAGAACAATTTTGGCCCAGTTCAACTTCTAAAAGTTATATCCCCATTACATTTTTCAGTAGATAACTTCATAGACGGTAGCCTTTTTGTCTCCAGAGCCAGTGACTATGTACTTATCGTCCACAGAGATGTCACAGCTAAGCACTGATGAAGATTCTTTGGACTAGAAGAAAAATAGAAATATATTACATTGTTAAAAAAAAAGTCTGTTACCCTAATCTCGGCATCCCATCCTGGGCAGATCACATAGCTGAAAAAATCCGAGTCCACTCTTTGGACTCCAGATGTTCTAGCTTTTTCTTTTAAAATATTATCATCCTCACCTGGAAGATGCTGGCTCCATAAGGAGTTCTCCATGCATTAAGGAGGTTATCTTTCCCAGTACTCACAAACCATTTACCTAGAATATAAAACAGAAGGACTATGAAAATATATGAAATGGAAGTCTGACAGATTTGGCATTTTAAACTCCCATCTATGAAATCTGTTAACTAATTCCCATCATAAAAGACTTCACCACTAATCAACACAGTACTTTTGCTTATAATCTGTGAATGCTCAACTTCTGCATAGTAAGAAATTCCTAGACTCTGTAAGTAGAAATAGCTTGTTACATACAAATCAACCCTCACAGCAGCCTTCAGACAAACAGATGGTTGTTTGTAGATAAGTATGTTTGAATTCATAAAGCAGAGCTACTTATTCATAACTTAAGAAACTAAGATACTAACTAAGTTTTGATTATCAAATGAGCTATGACTACGTAAAAACCAATCAGCAAAGCATGAATTAGAGTCCTGACCTTGAATTGTTTTCAGGGCAACTTACCACAGTAAGCAAACTTGAGTGACAATACGCAACTCTCATGAAGGTGCAGTTGATATTTGTCTGGTTTATTTACATGTAGCACTTCTACGTTGCTGCTCTCCATTCCCACAGCTAGCCATTCACCAGTAGGACAATAACCAAGGGAAAATATCTGAAAATTAAACCACATTTACACTTTTTTTTTTCCCCCCACAGTGGTTTAGTGGTTAAATGAATTGTGAGAGGGAGAAGAGCCAAATAAAATTCAATAGCAAGACTGTTGTTCAAAATTCAAGCGACTAAATAACCCCTGTTCTTACCTATTGACTTAGAAAAATAGAAAAAGAGAGTAGTGTCAGGCTATCATTTTGTTCTGGAAGCTAAACGTATGAAAGCTCCAAACTACTGTGTTGTGAACAGCCGAAAGGAAGACAGGGAACAGCCTGCCGGTTGCACTAGGCTCAATCTCAGTTTTCATCCTAAATGTTTCCACTTCACTGCACAAACACACCCCTCCAAGCTGTTGGAAAATCCAGTTACCTGTGATGTGAAGTCATGCTGTTGTAGCTGTCTCCCCTCTCTCAAGTCCCAGGATCTGACAGTGTTATCCAAACCTCCTGTCCATAGCTTGGTACCGTCATTAGAAATGTCAATACAGCTGGCTCCGTCTGTGTGGCCCTGGAATTGCCTGATAAAACAAACCAGATTGAATAATGATTTCCTGCCAGAGCTCAAGGTAAACACTGTTGTGGTGTTAGTTTTGAACTCTGTATGTGCATGTCATTTCTTCTGTGTCTGCTGATGGGCAAAAATCAGCCCCTCCCTCTTTTCTGAGCATCAAACAGTATTACAAAAACGTTTTCCAGGTGGCAGAGAAATTAATTGCACCATGGCTAGTTGAACAAATTCAAATACTTCCTTTCAGGTTTTGAGAAGAAAAAAAAAAAAAAAAGCTTGCGAAAACACTTAAGTACAGTAACTGTAGTTAAAAGCACTAAGGACAACTCAGATTAAAACAAGTGCTGAGGGAACAAAAATCCCCCAGTTTCAGAAAACGGCTTCTGTATTTTCCTTTGGCTGCAAATCACGATGATAAGTGATAAGCAGCAATATTAATAGGAAGGGATCCAGATAGAGATCCATATAGTTAAATACCAGTGTTGCTGAGTCAGAAAAGGTGCATTCTCTGTGGCAGGAAATCACAAAAATCTACACTGTGCAGTTTGTTTTAAAAATCTTCTTGTTAGAAATTCTCAGCCTCAGAAACCAGAAGGTTGTCGCAACTTTTCTTTAATTCTTTGGCAAAAGCCTTCTGAGGCTCCTGCATTTTTCATCAGCAATTAGCTTCAGGAAAATCCTATGCCTTAATGTGAAAGGTGGAAGGCGGAGGGGGAAAGTCAACTAGCTTGGGAATGAATTACTAAGAGCTGCCACAGAAAGGTCACATGGCATGTTTCGTTTTGTAGCTCTGGTCTCAAAATTCCATGTGTTATCAATTAGCAAAATCAGCCAGCAAGTGGTGGGAACACCTACTGCAAACATTCAAAAAGCAAGACAGTCACGGATAGAAAGAGTGCACCTTTACAGAGACTGAGCTTGCATAGGGCAAACTGAAGATTTTATGTAACTAGAATCTTCTTTTTTGACCCAAAAGTTCAACAGAAAGTAAAATTTGCATGCACATTAATATGACCCCCTGCACATAAGTTTAGGCTAATTATTGATATACAGGAAATTTGGTTGAAACACAGCAGACTAAGCAGATTCTTCAGTGTTTGTGTTTGGAACTTTTACAATATTATCTCCTTTTCCAAGTTAAGCTCTCATCTTGTAATATTGTAAGCCACCATTACTTTGGTTTTAAGCCACCATTACTTTGGTAAGCATAAACCAAAGTTTATCTTCTAGTAAACCACACAGCTAGGTGCTAAGTGCCATTTCACACATGGCCCGATTTTTCTTTCTCTGTCACAGCACTGACACTGAATATTGACCTGACAGACACTTTAATCTTCTACTAATATATTCATTAACCAAAGATCTAATTAAATATTTGGAAAGTAATTTACATGGTAATCCTTTCATTATACTCTTTGCAACCCATACTAAAAGTTTTGGAGACCAAAGTCTCCCAGAAAACTCAAATATCTTTCGTGAATAACCAAATATCAGTCCTTTTTACCTTCACAAAGAACTGAGGGGACCCACACTTTCAACTTGTAAGTTGATGCTTTTGTAAGTAAATAAGAACTCAAAATTCTCTTTATTATTAAATAAGACTTAAGACAAAGAAAAAGAACAACTTTCAAAAGCATTCCCCAAAAAACATGTTCGTCAATCACAAACCAGAAATACTGTTTGTAGAAACCTGCAGACAAATCCAAACTAACAGTAACTTTTCACTGACTTCAACAGGCCCTAAAAGTGCATCTTCCAAGACTGGTCTGAAGGAACTAAAACTAATTTCTGCCCAACTCATGTGCAAACTGCATTCTTTGGATAAAAAATACTATTTACTTTGCTGACACAAACCACTATTCAGGGAGATAAATATTTATGTAGCTGTCCAAAGAGTAACTTCTACTAAATTTTTCTCTAAACAAGTAATGACTTACCTGACCAACGTCTGATTGTGTAGATCCCACACTGCGATGTTACCATCACTGCAGCAGGAAAAGCACACCTTGGAATCAGGGCTGATAGCCAGAGCATAGCAGGCAGGGGCTGAGGATGTCAGCTCTGCTTTTATACGAGGAGTTGGTGCTGCCAGGTCCCATATAGATAATGTACTGGCTTCCCCACCAACTATGAGGGTGCATCCATCAGGCAGCAATTTACAAGAGCGGATGTAGTTATCTCTGTTCTGTACAACACAAACCACCTCAGTTATGTTAATATATGCCTGACAATAATGATCGCTAATATGATTCTGACTACATCCAAGTTTTAAACAGTAAGCTATTCTTTCCAGTACCAAAGCATGGAAGAGGAACCCAGCAGATCCTAAAAGGTTTCAAATACCTCCTTCCAATCACTAACCAGAGACTGCTGTTGCAGAAACTAAACTACAGACTCCTGTTGCCACAGTCTAGTCTGTTTAAAACCTCGTGAAAGGCAAATCTACAATCTCATTACAGAAAACCAGAGCCAAAGTAAGCTTGCAATTCTGCAGGTGCACTCCATCAGTTGAAGTCACCACCAACAGAGATATTAAAGCAAATGACCTTTCGTTCAGCATTTAAGCAACGCATCAGCAAGATTTACACTGACCTTGGCACCTTGTTATATTATTTCATTATGTAGCTACTACCCCCTTACAAAAAAATGGGTTGTCACTCCTAGAAAGGTTGTGTGTTTCCCCTGCATATCCAGGCAACGTTCCTTTCAAACTCATGCAAAGATCATCAGCATGACTAGAAGGGGGATGGGGGCGGGGAGGGAAATAAAAAAAAAGAAAAATAAAAACCCCAGATACACTCTCCACTCAGAAATTGTATCTAATCTGTTATTTGACCCTTAGTGATGATATTTATTCCTAAATAAACCAGCACAGCACTCCTCTCTGCAACTCCACCTGTTATGTGTTAAAAAAACCAAAAACATTCCATTGCTAAATATGTAAAGCAGGAAACAGAACTGCCTGTTATTTCCTTGTAATATGAACAAAATCCAGACAAAGACAGCTATTTCCTTATTGAGTCNGCAATCTTTTTCTTATGATAAATCTGAGATATAGTGCCAAGTAATACAGGCACGTGAGGATTCACAATGGATAATTTCATCTTGCCTCATCTAAAGTACTTGTGCACTGAGGAGGCACTTAAATTCTACCTTAACTCTACCGATCAATGTCATAGCTCCTATCCCTCTGTCACATATTTAAAAGATCTTTCAGCCTAGTCAGCAGTTTCCAAGTCTCAGCACCACAAGTCCCAGAACAACAGCAGCAATCCCTTACCGGGCACTACTGTTTCAGACTCCTTCCATGAGCCTTGCACCTGTTGCCTTGCAGTAGCACTAGCCAAAGTTCAATTTTTGCTCCATTTCTACACCTCATCTTTAACATCAGCACCAGCTGTGCTCATGTGCTTTTTTTTTCTCCCCCCAGCTGGTAACCAGAGCTTTAAACAGAAAATAGAAACACGCAGTGTGACTGTGCACACCTTTCATCAAAAAGCTGATACCATCTTCTCATAATTATATTTTCATGAATAAGTATTTTGGAAAAGTTGAAAGGCTAAGTTTCCCAAGTATTTTTGGCACTTCTGTAACAACTTCTATTTTCATTTAGTGCATGATTTCTAGTATATGGAAACTGAAGGGTGAGGAAGGCAATTCCAGCACTGAATAAAAGCACTCCTCCTTCGGGAATGTACACAAAATTATTTCTTCATGTTCACTCTAACATTTAAAGTCAGCTCTACTCAAGAACCAGGGAACAAATAGCAGCTAATAAGGGCTTCAGGTGCAGAGTTTTTTTGAATAGTAACAAAAATACTATCGCAGAAGTCTGTTTTTTGTTATACTGGTCAGCTCCTTTTTAACTACTTCTATTTCAAGCATATCCATAGCTCCAGGTTTTGATGCTGCTGTTACATTAACAGCATTCTTCAAGAGGTCAAAATGTATAAAAAGTGGTAAGATATGGGTATTTTTTTTTACTAATAAGCTATCCCCTCCCTAGTGATATCTTTATTTTTCTAATATATTCTTGTGTTCGTAATTGCCCTTTCTTTTCCAAGTACACCTTCTACCTTAAAATTCTTCAGTCACTGCAGCTCAAGTATTAGTATTTCATCCCTCTTTCAAGAGCCCAACAATAGACAATTCAATTTAATCTTCTGTTCTGAGCTCTGAGCTAGTATTTTCAAAGTATTTTTTATTGCATGTTTCCAAGTATTGCACAGTTTGAAAAGAAGGAAGAAACAAGATGCCTGGATCTGTTACAGACATCACAAAGCAACTGAATATGCCCAGAAGCAGAGTAGAGGATAATCCTTTAAAACAGTTGAGAATGAAGAGGTGAAATAACTCCACAGTTCTTTCATACAGAAGTAACAGTGGAAACAGTCCCTCATGCAATATCAGAGTTTTCTCAGAAGGGAGGGGTAAAAACTTGTTAAAAGTAGCTGGTATTAAACAAAGAAAAAATTAATAATGCATAGACATGCAATTCCTGTACATCATTGGTGTTTCATGGTTGGACATGTGAGTTGAAAGCCTGCTCAAAGAACATACAGAAATGGAGGATGAGTGAGTGTAAAAGATGGCAAATATTTTTTATCATGGAAAAAGTCAGGAATGAGAAATGCAAGGTTCATTCACTTATATCTAATACAAGATGCCCGTATATCAAATTCTTCCCATGGGACTGCTTCTTTATTATTTTTTTTTTTTTTTAAATGTATGAGGAATTTGTGTATGAAGTAACGATACAGGCTTAACTAGAAATCTGTATCATTTCTGTGAAGAAAAGAGGACTGTCCCAACGTAGTTACTCACTAATGAAGGGGTGGCAACAAGTCTGCTTAAGGCTGAACACCTGATCAGGTTCAGGTGCAGAATACAACTAGAGTCCTAGTACTTAAGAGGCTGCAAAGCTGGGCCCCATCCTGGGCTCCAGATCAAAGGCTGTTGAAGAAGATTTGTTAGCAATAAGAGTACACAGAACTGCACAACTTTGAAGTCTCACTCTGCCCTTGCTTTTATCACAAAAGGAAGAAAATCAATTAAGCAAGTATTCAGATTTTTTTCCAGCATCTTTAAGATGAATAATCCACTTGTACATGACTTTTCTTTTTTTAAAATGGAAGGTGACAGTACAAATATTCTGTTCCATTCAAAATACCTAAATAATTGGCATTTTTAAATGCTTCTGTGCATACACACTGCTTCTCAGTTCTTACTGAGATGGGTTGGAGGAAGACAATAGGAACATTATTCAAGTGTTTCAAGTATACTGTAGCATTATAATGACTTCTGTTCTGAGAAGCCAGTGACTTACCCAGTATACTTTTAATCATGTATAATTTTAATAGCATGCTTATGTTTAAAGTGCAGTTAGTTACATAGATCATAAATGTAGTCTCTTTTATCATCATGAGCAGGCATTTGCTTCCAAGACTGGCTGGGACTCAGGACAACCGAGTTTGATGGCCTAACAAACACAGCAGTGATAGTTTCTCACAAGCCAAGACAGCTTTTTCTACAATGCAGTTATCAGCAATTCGCTGTGCAAAGAAATGGATACACATTGCCAAATCCCTCTGCCCCTGCCAAGACAAGCACACAGTAAAGTAAATGTTCCTGTTTGCTTGAAGATGTGCGGCATGTCATGCTAACATTGCCACTGTCAGCATATTTATGTAGTCTACTAGCTTGTATCTACGAGGTATTATGGAATAATTTTTCATTACACATCCCTTTTATTTTGAAAAAAAACTTGCATCATTTGCAAGATTGGCACTCCCTAGACAAGGAATGCTTCTGACTGCAGAAAAACAAAGTAATGGAGTAGTAGAGACAGCAGTGAAAATGACTATTTGCAGCTCAGTTGCTGTTGTCCTTGTCTACCAGCTGCATCAAGTCAGAGAATGTACTCTGCTACTTCTATGGGGAACTGCACTTCCAGTGCTACACCTACAAAGCTGTATTGAATATTGAATTGAAAAATTCAATATTTTGAATTGAATTCAAAATTGAAATAAAATTTCAACAAAAAAATTGAATAATATCTTAATTGTATGTAAGTACAATTTTTAATGTGCTAGACATATTCACAGGCCTGAATTCTCAAAACTGACAAGCATTTTGGTTGTCCAGCCTTAAAAGTCAGTATTTAGTAAAATTTTATAAATTCTTGAGTTCTCTAAAGCTCAAGGTATCCATCTTTCTTTTCAACAAATTGGTACAGTGTACACCAGAAATGGCTGTTCAGCTTCACGATGATCACGGATTACTGTCTCTCATAGCATTCTGCTTCTACGAAATGAATAGGTTCCACAGCTATCCATCTTTGTTCTAATGACTGTTATCATTAAAATAGCCCTTCTTCATATTGGGCTAACAACCACAGTGAACAAAGATAAAGTTTTTATACAATGCAACAACAAGTTAATCTAAAACCAGCTAAGTAAGTATCAATTAGTATGTAAACATACACTTGTAATTAATTGTGTGTTATGAAAAGAACAGTTACGAGACAAACTTACACACTATTTAGGAAACGGTTCTGAGAAACAGTGTACTGTGACTTAGAATTATATTCTTTCTGAATAACAGAGATACTCTCCTGATCCGATGATGACAACTCATCTGTGTCACAGCAGCACTGAGAACCTGCCGAGCTACCATACATTACAACATAGTAGGTGATACTAATACGACCCAGTTTCTCAGCTTAAATCCACTAATTATGGCCCTACAATTTCCATAATATGTATCAAATGTAAGTAAGTATCAATTGGCAGAGTACAGTTCAGAATAGATTTCTCCTCTTCAAGGAAATATTTAACAAAATTGGTTTCCACTTTAATTCACCACTCAAGAATGTGGCAAATCAACCAGACTACCTACCTCTCTCCTACTCTAAGTATTCAGATCAACATAATGCATGCAATTCCTGGCTAAAGTGCCATGCCTTAAAAATAAATAAATAATTAAAGCTTCAACATCATTCCTCCAATTCAAACAGAATTCCTTAACTAGCACAAAAATACCCCAACTGCAAAACACAAAGGCAGACAGTTCCTTCTACTGTTGACTGCATTTTACTTTCAGCTCTTCTTTGTACTCCAGCTTATTTTCAGTTGTAGTTATCACAACAAACCATAAATATCTGAGTATGGTGTTTCATTATATAGGACAAAATGCCAAGAAATAAGAATAAAGGTATTTGTATCACAGAATTGCAGAATATCAGGGATTGGAATTGGCCTTGAAAATGTTCCCATCACCCTCACCACGAAGAAGTTTTTCCTCATATTTAAGTGGAACCGCTTATGTTCCAGCTTGCACCCATTGCCCCTTATCCTGCCATTGGCCNTTTCATGGTTGGACATGTGAGTTGAAAGCCTGCTCAAAGAACATACAGAAATGGAGGATGAGTGAGTGTAAAAGATGGCAAATATTTTTTATCATGGAAAAAGTCAGGAATGAGAAATGCAAGGTTCATTCACTTATATCTAATACAAGATGCCCGTATATCAAATTCTTCCCATGGGACTGCTTCTTTATTATTTTTTTTTTTTTTTAAATGTATGAGGAATTTGTGTATGAAGTAACGATACAGGCTTAACTAGAAATCTGTATCATTTCTGTGAAGAAAAGAGGACTGTCCCAACGTAGTTACTCACTAATGAAGGGGTGGCAACAAGTCTGCTTAAGGCTGAACACCTGATCAGGTTCAGGTGCAGAATACAACTAGAGTCCTAGTACTTAAGAGGCTGCAAAGCTGGGCCCCATCCTGGGCTCCAGATCAAAGGCTGTTGAAGAAGATTTGTTAGCAATAAGAGTACACAGAACTGCACAACTTTGAAGTCTCACTCTGCCCT
>VXBJ01005272.1:227110-242263 GCA_013400055.1 Nycticryphes semicollaris
TACACATCCCTTTTATTTTGAAAAAAAACTTGCATCATTTGCAAGATTGGCACTCCCTAGACAAGGAATGCTTCTGACTGCAGAAAAACAAAGTAATGGAGTAGTAGAGACAGCAGTGAAAATGACTATTTGCAGCTCAGTTGCTGTTGTCCTTGTCTACCAGCTGCATCAAGTCAGAGAATGTACTCTGCTACTTCTATGGGGAACTGCACTTCCAGTGCTACACCTACAAAGCTGTATTGAATATTGAATTGAAAAATTCAATATTTTGAATTGAATTCAAAATTGAAATAAAATTTCAACAAAAAAATTGAATAATATCTTAATTGTATGTAAGTACAATTTTTAATGTGCTAGACATATTCACAGGCCTGAATTCTCAAAACTGACAAGCATTTTGGTTGTCCAGCCTTAAAAGTCAGTATTTAGTAAAATTTTATAAATTCTTGAGTTCTCTAAAGCTCAAGGTATCCATCTTTCTTTTCAACAAATTGGTACAGTGTACACCAGAAATGGCTGTTCAGCTTCACGATGATCACGGATTACTGTCTCTCATAGCATTCTGCTTCTACGAAATGAATAGGTTCCACAGCTATCCATCTTTGTTCTAATGACTGTTATCATTAAAATAGCCCTTCTTCATATTGGGCTAACAACCACAGTGAACAAAGATAAAGTTTTTATACAATGCAACAACAAGTTAATCTAAAACCAGCTAAGTAAGTATCAATTAGTATGTAAACATACACTTGTAATTAATTGTGTGTTATGAAAAGAACAGTTACGAGACAAACTTACACACTATTTAGGAAACGGTTCTGAGAAACAGTGTACTGTGACTTAGAATTATATTCTTTCTGAATAACAGAGATACTCTCCTGATCCGATGATGACAACTCATCTGTGTCACAGCAGCACTGAGAACCTGCCGAGCTACCATACATTACAACATAGTAGGTGATACTAATACGACCCAGTTTCTCAGCTTAAATCCACTAATTATGGCCCTACAATTTCCATAATATGTATCAAATGTAAGTAAGTATCAATTGGCAGAGTACAGTTCAGAATAGATTTCTCCTCTTCAAGGAAATATTTAACAAAATTGGTTTCCACTTTAATTCACCACTCAAGAATGTGGCAAATCAACCAGACTACCTACCTCTCTCCTACTCTAAGTATTCAGATCAACATAATGCATGCAATTCCTGGCTAAAGTGCCATGCCTTAAAAATAAATAAATAATTAAAGCTTCAACATCATTCCTCCAATTCAAACAGAATTCCTTAACTAGCACAAAAATACCCCAACTGCAAAACACAAAGGCAGACAGTTCCTTCTACTGTTGACTGCATTTTACTTTCAGCTCTTCTTTGTACTCCAGCTTATTTTCAGTTGTAGTTATCACAACAAACCATAAATATCTGAGTATGGTGTTTCATTATATAGGACAAAATGCCAAGAAATAAGAATAAAGGTATTTGTATCACAGAATTGCAGAATATCAGGGATTGGAATTGGCCTTGAAAATGTTCCCATCACCCTCACCACGAAGAAGTTTTTCCTCATATTTAAGTGGAACCGCTTATGTTCCAGCTTGCACCCATTGCCCCTTATCCTGCCATTGGCCGTCACTGAGAAGAGCCTGGTTTCATCCTCCTGACACTCACCCTTTACATATTTATAAACAGCAATGAGGTCACTCCACAGTATCTTCCAAGCTAAAGAGACCCAGGTCCCTCAGTCTTTCCTCCTATGTGAGATGCTCCACTCCCTTCATCTCTCCCTTCATCATCTTTGTAGCCCTGCCTTGGACTCTCTCAAGCAGTTCCCTGTCCTTCTTAAACTGGAGGGGCCCAGAACTGGACATAGTATTCCAGATGTGGTCTCACCAGGGCACAGTAGAGGGGGAGGAGAACCTCTCTCCACCTACTAACCACACCCCTTCTAATACACCCCAGAATGCCATGCCACAAGGGCACAGTGTTGGATCATGGTCATCCTGCTGTCTACCAGGACCCCCAGGTCCCTTTCCCCTGCGCTGCTCTCCAACAGGTCAGTTCTCAACCTATACTGGTACCTGGCGTTGTTCTTGCCCAGATGCAAGATTTGATATTTGCCTTTGTTATATTTCATTAAATTTCTTCCCGCCGCCCAACTTTCCAGCCTGTCTGGGTCTCGCTGGATGGCAGCACAGCCTTCTGGCGTGTTGATGTCCAAAACTAGTACTTATTTCCCACCCCCAACTTAAACATAGTTGATTAGGTGATGGCTCAAGGCAATTTAGAAGGAAAATTTGCCACCACCCTGCCCTTCTTGGAAAAAAAAAAACAAAAAAACCCAAAAAACCCAAAAAAACAACAACAACAAAAAAAACCCACAAAAAAAACAAAAAAACCCAAACAAACAAACAAAAAAAAAAAACCACAAAAAAAACCCAACCCCAAACCAGAAAAGCTACCAAAAAAAGAATAATCTACTGATGGGAATCAACTTCGAAACCAAGAATATAGAAACTGATTTTATGCACATCATACACATATATAGATATCAAGTCCGTGTTCATAAAATTAGATACTGAACTACAAACAACTGAAGAGAGAAAACAACTAATATAAGAACACACGTGTACCCAAAAATATCAAAGTAATGTGAAAAACCTCAGATTGAAAAGCCTCATATGAAGTAATAAAAAAGCCACAAACCAACAAAACTACCTGCTACCAAATGCAAAAACTAGCTTATTTATATAATTAAGAAATGGCTGAAGACACTTTTGAATTTCTAGATTCCTACCCAATTTCCCAAGTACACATGTATCACTGCTACCAAAGTTACATACTGCATAGAGGAAAACGGAAGGATTCACATTCAGGGACATAAAAAGATGGTAGTAAAGACTTATATTTAATCAAGTCACAAAACAAGTCAAGCAAAAGACAAGCTTTCCAGACAGCAGTCCATTGATAAAAGCAGATAGACAAGTAGGAGTGGGTTCTTAAGAGGCTACTATTTTTTTATAACAAGCTAGTCATTTACAGATCTCAGAATACACAGGGGTGGGGGAAAAAAAGAAAAAAAAAAAAAAAAGAAAACAAACCAAACCAACAAAACAGTCTCAGTATAACCATTGATTAAAACGTGCAGCAATGAGCATACACATACGGCTATCAATTCAATAGTTCACTTTGAAAACCCTCTGTACCACTTGCAACAAGATTCAGACTAAAACTCCACATACCATAAAACGAATTCAATGTGATGCTTTAATTGCACCCTAGGAAAAGGCAGATTTTGAAAACAAACAAGGAGTACTCCCCTAGTTTGTATGATCATGAAACCCAGGTACTTTGCAGAGAAAACATAGAAGACTTGCCTAATTTAGGTAAGAGATACTCACAGATGCTGTGGATAGCAGACAGCATCTAGCTACCTGCAGCACATCAAGATTTAAACAAGAGATTGTTCTAAAGCTGCCAATGGAAAGATAACAGACCAGTTAAGTTTGTGGAATTTTAGCTTTGCCTCACTTATAATAAAGGTAAGCAAAGAAGTCACTTCAGATGAAATGACTGACTCAGTCTAAGTAACATGACCACAAAAAAACCATTACAGAACACATAAAATGAAGTGGCGTGTAAGGAGTATGTATCACTGCACTGCATGGTTTGGGTTTGAACGGACCTTAAAGATCATCGAGTTCTAACCCCTCTGCCATAGGCAGGGACACTTCCCACCAGACCAGGTTGCTGAAAGCCCCGTCCAACCAACTTGAACATCTCCAGGGATGTATCAAAGTATGTAATCTACAAAGCAGTGTGAATAAAGTGCTAAAAACAGTAAATTAAAAAGATTTTTAATAAGAAAACCATATTGACTGTAATTCAACTATGAAATACCAGGATATAAGATATAGCAGTATACATGCACTGTTTTTGTGTCTTGAATAGTGGAACAACTACACCTCATCCACAGAAAATTTCTGGCTGAATAATAATAGGTTCTCATAGCTTATAATATAAAATATTGCCAGGCATTACTAATGGAATAAGTCATCGAAAGCTTATGAATATCCTTCCAGTACCTGAAAGGAACCTTCAGGAGAGAAGGGGAAGGACTTTTGATGAGGGAGTGTAGTGACAGGATGAGGAGTAACGGTTTTAAACTGGAAGAGGCAAGATTTAGATTGGCTATTAGGAAGAAATTCTTTACTGCGAGGGTGGTGAGACACTGGAACAGGTTGCCCAGAGAAGTTGTGGTTGCCCCTTCCATGAAGTGTTCAAGACCAGGTTGGATAGGACTTTTGAGGAACCTGGTCTAGTTGGAGGAGGTGTCCCTGCCCATGGCAATGGGATTGTATCTTAATGATCTTTAAGCTCCCTGCCAACTCCAACCATTCTATGATTCTATGATAATATACTTGTTTGAAAGTAAAAACTTACAACCACTGGATTACATACTCTCCAAAAATATTTTATGTAAGTATGCCAATTCTACTGAAGTCAGCAAGAATGAGTCTGACCCTTAACAAAAGAATGTTTTGAGAACAAAGCCTGTTCCTTAGTGTACTAAATTTAAATACACCACCATCTAACATACCGCCAACTCACTGAGACCTCACACTTCACTAATCTTGTCAACATGCCACCAACTCATCTTTAAGTAAATCCAAGATTTAACAAGTTTCTCACACTGGCAACAGATAGCTAAGTCTGTTCTCAGAAGTGTGGTGGATAACAAGGAAAACGCATTCAAGATGGCTTTCTTAATCTAAGTCTCCTGCTTTCCTACTGTTACGGAAAAAGAGTAGAAGGAAGCACACATGGTTTTGCTTGTAATCTGCTGTACGTTTATGGATGTTTGCATGATTGACATTACAACATATCACTAGCTATTAACAGTTCAAAATGAGGGCTAACAGAAATATGTGTGTATGTAACTTCCACCATAGTGCGCCTCACAACTTAAACAATATCCTAAAACTAAGTTTCTAAATTTTTCTGAAGCTGCAAAAGAAGAAATTAAACCATGAGAGATTGTTAAAGATGACAGTGTGTACCCAGTACTTCAAGTGCAAAGTGAGTTTCAAAATAATGTAAGTACTTAGATAGATGGAAATTACTCTTACTGCAACCTTCTGTTTAAAGAGAAGACAGAATTGAATGCTAAGCACAAAGGGACAAAGAATGGGTTTTAACAGAGTGTCAAAAGCCCTATTATAATCCTGTCTGCCTCATTCTCTGCAGGCAAACAGATTAGTCAAATTTGCTCTCCATGCTTTTTTGTACCTGCATATACTACTTGTCCAGAAATACTTAAAAAAATATCACATTTTTTAAGAGGTCATATATGCTCATGACTCAACTGCACATGGGTAAGTTCAGCCTCAGCAGTCTACCAAAATTACTGGAAAATTTGATATATGTTATTTTGGTGAATGTATATTATTGTAACATCAATAAGATACAGCATCACAGAGGTGTTTTATTTAACCGGCTCTTCAGCAATAATTAAAACTTTTAAGCAAAAAGAACCTGTTACCCTACAACCCTAGAAAGTTACCCTACAACTACACCCCACTTGCTGTGCACAACTGTTTTATCAGCCTTTTGCTCTCCAGCTCCACATTTACACAAACATTTTAAAGAGCTTTCTCCATTACACAAGGTGTGACTCAATTTGCTAAAGTTACTGCTTCAGATACCCACTGTGATCAACAGTTGCAGACTCTCTGGCCTGATAATGCTAGTACCAGAAAAGGAGTCTGTGAGTTTGCACAACACGTTTATGCTCAGTATACCACAAAGTTTAGTTTCAATATGTTTTTATTTTACACATTTTACCACTGTCTACCAGTCTGTAGTCCTCTTACCTTCTCCCAGAAAGGAGGAAACCTGGCACTACCTGCTTTGGAATTCTTGTTCACTGACACAAGAAAACGTTATTCTCTCTAGATATTGCAGATGATACTAATACGTTAAAAGTTACTTACGGTTTTCCCCCAGGGATCCCTGCTAGGTTTGGTGGGATTCCAGGTACTCTCATGTGAGGAGGAGGATCAAACCCAACCTGAGAACGAAAAATGAGTTAATCTCACACTTGCAATTAATTTCTTATTTGCCAAGCCCCTTTTCTTCACCCCCACGACATTATCCTTTTAAATAAAATGTGGCTTTTACTTTCAGTATTAGGCAAGTGCATATCCTTTCATAGAGGGGGAAAAACAAGATGCTTTCCCTAGGCATGCTTCTGCTAGAAGTATTCATATGTGAATAGAAAACAAATAATGTAGATCATACATTGACATCACTGAGCATAACACAAATACCCTGGTGTTAGTACACCCTGTAATTAAGAGTCTGTGGTGTGTCGGCATGTAGCCACACTGGCGCTCTTTAGCTCTGAGACAGCCAGTGTGTGCCCATGGCAGGCACAGCGCAGTGCTAGAAAGCAGCTTTCAGCCCCAGCGAGAATCTCCACATGGCTTTGCACTGCACTGTGTGGACACATCATCTGAGAGATCTATCACGGAACCATGCTGCAGGATACCAACAAATTTGTCTACCACTAAAACATACTATGCTCGCTTTACATACTGCAATTCCACGAAGCTTTTATATCCCAAACAAAAAGGTTTGTCAAACAATCCAAGCTGATGTTCTGGCCTAAACTGAAAGCTATAACCATGTTAAAATTCTTACTGCTTTAAGGAGCGCATATGCCAGTGGAATTTCCACATCGTTACAAAAAAAGCCCTGTTTACCAGTTTGAAAGAAGTAGCCATACCAATAATTAGATGACTAGAAGGTTAAGTCCAATTTTGCAAATTCACAACCCGGTAAGTCAGTATGTGCACAACACTGCCATCAAGCTCACGTTTGCAGAGTCAGGCCTCTAGGTTATTCTGCTCGACAGCAGCTGTAACGACTATGCTCCACTTAATTACTACAACCACAACAGCAACTATTCTTAACACACTTTACCACAGAACTCGCAACTTTTCATGTTGGTTTCCATGAAACAACCAACCCAAAATACAACGACAGAGACATAGATAAAAAGATTTCTACTTGCTTCAAGATTAATTCAGTATGTCTGTATGGAGCACCTATCTGGTTGAGCAAGAGAAAAGCAAATGGCCACAGCACCAACAAAATGCTTTGTAGCTACCAAAACTATGTTTTCATTTAAAGCATAAAATAATTTTTGGCATTTTTTTAATCAGTTAAAGCACTGAAGAAGGTGAAGAAAAAAAGGAAATGTACATAAGTACACCAAAATTCTTTGTTTTCAAGGTGCAAATTTGTTTCTCCACCCACACAGCAAAGTGAAACACACAGTAAAGCTGTCACGGCTCAGGCACTGTTACAGCTTGGGAATTCAACGATGCTAAATGAAGCATGTTGCTCTTCTCAGCGAACCACAGCTCGCACAACTGAGATTGCATGCAACGTGTGGCCTACCATAGGAGATCTTCCATAGGCAACCACAGCAGCTGCAGCAGCAGCAGCGCTCATTTGGGGTGACATATTGTGTAGACTGGCATAGGCTGCCCCTGGACTGGTTAATTCTCCATTCATGCCAGCATGAGGTACCATTCCAAATGGAGCAGGGTACGGTCCTGGTACTGCCAATGGTGTCCGCAAACCTGCAGCTACAAAATAATGAAATCAAGTAGTTTTACTTACATATTCCTGCACAGAGGGAAGAAAACACCCCTTTTCCCCCCGCTGCAATACCTAACCTTTCTCTGTCATATACATACACTGCCAAGAAACGTCATAATTTATTGCTACCACCACCTCTTTTCTTTCAATGCAAATAAGATCTACTGAAGTCTGAACTTGCTGATTACTTCTAACAATCTCTTCTAGCATTACCTATTTCCATTTCTGTAATATTTCCTGTTTATATTAATCTGTCCTTTGCCAAATTAAGCAGTAAAGCTGAAAGACATGGTTTACACAGCCCATGTCTAAGGCAACTGTGCTATACCAGCCTGAATAGCAAAAGTAAACTTTCCCCTGCATTTGTTAAGATTTACACTGCAGCAAATATTAGTAGATTTAAAGAACTAGAGAAGATATTGCTTTCGGAATAAGTACCAGAAACTTCTAAGAAGTCTTTTTATATTGCAGTCAGTCTCTGGATTATTTGCAAAAAAAGATAAAGACAAAAGTAAACAAAGAATGATAAGAGATAGAAAGATATTCAAACTCTTGATAATCCGAACATTTGCTTCTCATCAAGCCCTCTCTTGATATCAAGAACAAAGCGATACATTTAGTTAACATTCGCACAGAACGACATACATTAAAAAAAATATTAATTTTGGAACCAAGAAACATGTGAGGTAATGCATTACCAGCTTGGTTAACCAGAGGGTCCATTGTTGGAGGCTTGCCAAGGCCTGGACGAAGTCCTGGAGTTGCACTAGTGCCTGGGGTTGGCACATCACTTCGAGGAGTTGGTGTGCTGGATTTCAGAACAGGCGTGCTGGCTTTTTCATGCTGGTATCATTAAACAAATTAAGTGAGTATTATTTTTAATCCAGGCCATATTATACAATTTATCACAACAGCAGCTGGGATGCTGGGCACCTACTACCTAGTCCCTCAGCCAGGTTTCATAAATCCATGCAATGCTGACAAACATTAACTTGTGAGAGAGAAACGCTGACCTTTTTGATTGCTGACAAAACTAAATTAAGAAAAGAAACATAGAAAGTTATTTTTTTCTTCTTCCATTGGCATGTAAAAAAAAATATGCCTGAGCTAATGTTTTTTCAGGACAATACAGTATCCATCACCAAATTATTTTAGCTTGAATTCATGACCATCTCAATTATTGTTGGACACAGCAAATCTAAGTACAAAAACAAAGTACCACTGTAGCTGATCAAAAAATTGTGACACAAAAGCTAAACAGAGTCTGGTCCACCTATTACTGATACAGCGGGAAAAGTTTTCAAAGAGTAACAGCTTATTTAGAAGGGTTTAACAAAAGCCTGGAGAATGCCTTTGTGACTATACAGACACAAACCATAAACTATTGCTCCAGAAAAAAAATATAAAAATGCTTAAGCAACTCTTATACTTCATAATCAATTTGCAACTCATTTGACAGAAACATAGGAAAGATAAGAAATCAAAATGAAGCAGAAAATATTGCTGAGATGGAAAGCTGAATAATACTATAAAGGTCTGGAAAAATAGCATGTATCGACTTCAATTGCTTATAGCCATGCACTTTCTACCACCAGTAGTTGTAGGAAAATAGAGTTAGATTTTGCAAGGACAAAGCTAGTCTTAGAAAAATAATTTCTGTGGACAACAGATTGCTACCCACCATACTCATTTCTTTGGATTTGAGGGAAGTGGAACTTCCTGAAGAGGCCGTAGATGCCGGACTGCTAGAGGCGTCTTTCTTCAGCAAGCGGGTTTTATCTATACCATTTTCACGTGGTGAATGAGTGGGACTTGCCCTTGGGGAGGAAGGATCCTAAAATAATGGGAAGGGAAGAACAGCACAGAACTGTGTCATGGATTTGTACACAAACACCTTTAAGAAGTCTATGGGAAAAAAGCTAGAAGAATTTAAGCAGCAAGTTCGAATGACAAGACCTTTTGTTATCTCTACAGAATAAAGCCGAAATCCCTTCACCAGTTTAGAAATATAAATTCATATTAAAAGCAATATGGTTTTATTTTATGTTACATATAATCAGAAACTGTTTCCAAGCATAGAGCTTGCAATCTAAGTATACCTGAGTACAAAGTATGGCAAGTGCATACACCTCGTGGTAACAGCAAGAAAGAACAACAGTAACTGCAGTTAAGTTTGCACTGTTTTTTCCACGTACATTCTTCACACACTGCTAGTGACCACAAACATTTCAGTAATCTCTTCTAGGTCATACAAACCTTGCTTATCCCCATCTTCAGAAGAAGAGATAAAAACGCATGCTTTATATGCAATAATATGTCACTTGTTTCTAAATACTATCTGCAATTGCCTCACTACTTAAATCTACAGGAAAAACTCAAATCACCTCTCAAGTGATTATCTTTCTCTTGTCCAGAGGCACTCTCTGCATTTACTTTAACCTGAAATAGCCAGCTCAGCAAGCTACGATGCCATCAGAGCTCTGCAGGTTCTCCATGTTCCTTTGGCTCATGGGAATAGCAGCAGGAAGGAAGCAGTCCTCAGAAGAGGGTACTAAGTCTAGTTATTGATTATCGAGCACTTTCACTGTAGGGCTTCTGAAAGGATTATTGTAATTCCTAGTTGGATACCTATTTTTCTACTTGGCTGACATAATTTGGGCACTTGGAGCTGCTGAAGACACTCCTGTGTCAGTTTTTCTCCCTGTGCTTTTCACAGAGCAGAAGAATCTCACTACCATATTCAGGCTTCTTAATTCTCTTTATTGTATGTTATAGGTGAAGGAAAGGGAAGGCCTGTCCCTTTACCTTGATGTCACTGCCAAATCTCTGCCCTGGAGATAAGAAGTGGTACATTCTACGAAAAACTTTGTGAACTGACTGACTTCTTTCTAAAACCCAAATATTTCTAGAAAATGCTGTCTTTAATGTAGGACATTACAATATGAACAACTTTTAAGGTACCAAAAATGTTCTCAATAATACTCCAATATTAAATACAAGGTTAGGTATTGTCTCCCTTTTTTATTTGAAGACAGTAGTTGGAAAATCTCAGCCTTCCACCTGCATCTCACAACTTTCTCCACTACAGAGCCGTTGTGTCGCATCAGAACATAACCACAGAGAGAACAGACGAGGACAAAGTAGTAGAAGAAAAAACTGAGGGCAACCAGAAAAAGCTCAGAGGAAAACATAGTAACTGCAGTACTAACAAAAAGGAGAAAGTGTGAATATTTTAACATATCCACGCAGAGGATTCTTTCTCTTCTAGCATCTAAATGCACTTTTCCTTTAACCTTTGGGCAAATGTCAAGACTACAAAAATGAAAAAAGTTACCTCATTGGATACATCTACAACCAAGTTATCGTCACTCTTGTCCCCATCACTGTCCTATTAAAAATAAATAAATATAGTGTTCATTTCAATTAGTACATTAAAAGGCCAGAGAGAAAGACTACACATCCACTCAGACATTTTTGGTTTTTCCTAAACAAAAAGCAAGCAGCCTTTCATTACTTATTAGTAATATGGTAAACAATGAAAAAAGGAACACACCTTATTTCTGCTTCAATAATAAAACTCAAATAAGGTAGAACTAGTTGAAAGGTGGTGGTCTCACCATCAGTGCAAAATGGTACCTCTGTATGATCAACATAAACAGCATTATCACTACTCCTGAAAGAGAAACTCATTCTGTTCATATGCTGATCTTCCATGTTAATCATATGGAAATTACTGCTTGTGCATACCTAAAAAAACAAGCGCAGAAAACTCATTTTTTTTGGCATTTGTTTCATCAATCAACTTCCTCAAAGTGATAGGACAATTTTTCTCCTTTTCCAGAAAGAAAGGTTTTGAAAAGTTTTTTTCTGGGAAGAAAAAGCTTCAGAAATGCCATGGCATTTCAACATTTTTTACCTAAAAAAATCCAACACACTTTTATATTCCCAAACTGAACTGTTTTATTGTGGCTTGTCAAGCTGCATTTTGACTATTTTACATAAATCTGTGTTCACCTGACCTGCTCTAGTGCTTCATGATAGCTGTTGCTCAAGTGTCTTCCGGTCCCTTTCTCCAAAAAATGGGCTGGGATGCCCCAGTAGACACATCCTACGATAAACAGTGGTCTAGTATTTTCCACAGCACACCACTGTGGTTCAACCAGAAGGTGAGTCTTGATTCAAAAATAAAAAACCAAACCGAATAAAAAATATGAACAAAATATCAAGTGAATTACAAAATTTTACATTTGCATGTGGGCAAGTTTTTTTCCAATAACAATATTTTTAGCCAAAAACATTCTAGGCAAACTTATCAGACATATGAGATTGGTCAAACTGTCCCTGCAATTCTTGCTTGCAAAATGTCAGGGCTATCATGCTTAGCATCTACAGACAAAAAGTAAAACATCAGTTCCTTCCTCTCACTCCAGGCCATAAGTGTTTAAAGGAAAAAACCACTAAACTAAAAAAAAACCCAACATATAGTTTTAACCCTTACTTTCTTCTATAGCAGCTGAATATTGCTGCAAGAAATACCACAAGCATAGCAGGGACCCAAGAGTGTCACTGAAGATAGAATGGTGGCTGTATTTGCCACTCAGAAAGCTATACAACCAAAGGGTGCAAAAGGAGAAGGAACCGGAAAGCTTCAGCCCCAGTTGTCTGCCACCTCTTGAAAAGCATGAAGCACCCTGAGGGCAAGAACAGTTAGAACACTCTTGAGCATATGGGAGCACAGTAGGTGGGACACTTGTTCACCAGAAATACCGCCCTTGAGGAGGGCAAAAATATCTGCCAAGTGCATTCCACTGACTTTGTCATCTTGGCAAACAGAAATTTACTGGGATTATCAAAATATAGTACCAATAATACCAATGTACTATTAATGTATTTCAGAATATATATACACACACACTTAGAATAAATATAAGAAAATCCTCCTCACTAACAAACACACAGGTTGAAACTATGCAGGTCCTAAAATGAAAATTAATCAGAATTGAAAAAGAAGACAAAAATCAAGTTGTGTTTTGCATCTTATTTCCAAAAGCAACAGTTCTTACAACTTATTTTTCTCCCTTGTGACAAAAAGCAGTACTACCTTATCCCTACAACAGCCTCATCTAAAATTAGTTCAAAATCGGCAGCTCTGTGCTTGCAGAATTGAGGAATTCTTCCAGATTAGAGTACATTTGGGACTTTCAAATATCATTGTTTGCTCAATTCCTTATTTTGATGCTGCCTTTACCTTTAAAAGCCATTTCAAGCAACCAGCACCACACATTCAAAATGTGGATTAAGACAAACTGGTTTTATGGTGCAGTAATATACTTTAATTTCTTTACAGTAGAAAACATAAGAAAAACAGGCAAGTTAAGTGGGGTTTTGTTGCTTTGTTTTTTTTTTTTTTTTTTAAATATCAACAGTAGCTTAAGAACACTTACTCTTCAAATACTTAAAATTAAAAATGCCCACAGGATATCAAAACCTCAAAGTTGAGGGGCTAACATGGTGAAGTTTACCAAACAATTTGTAATCAAAATAAGTTTATTAGTGGAGAGAAATTACCAAATACTGAGGAAATAAAATGACACCTGATTTCCTCTTGTGTTTCAGAAATCAGAAAGTAATATGTGATTGGTTTGCTATAAACCAGACAATTTCCTATATTATTGCTATGTCGAAGAATAGTATCTTCTGTTAGATTTAAGTTCTGCTTTTCAGTACTCTTTTCACACCAGTCCTAGTCTCCAAAGCAAGCTCAAGCATCATCCTGTGATTTGGCTGATCATTTAGACTTGAAGTTGAAAGCTTATGTGAACCTCTTGTGGTTCATGTATGCCACACTGTTGTACTGAAGTGCCTCATTGAAACCAAGCAACAAGCAAGCTAGTAAAAAATGAATCAACTATAAATTTCTTACATTTCAATGTGGTTTCTGCTGAAACTGCCATATATCAACCAACAGCAAACTTTAGTAAGTTGGTACAGCTTCACAACACATGCAATTTGCAATGGTAATTATTACTCAGTGACGTACGTAATAGCTAGAAAAATATAATTTATAGCTTTAGAAAAATATAATTTATAGCTTTAGAAAAATATACTAACACCCTCCACTCCCCATTCAACAAAATACTCCATTTCAAACAAACCTGGAGGTTTTAGAGCACTACAGAAAGGATTTCTTGCTGCTCAAACTGAGAAATGTCCCAGAATACTTGTGAATCCCAAACAGTAACTCCTGGCTCATTACTCCCTGTTGAAGAGTATTACTCAGCAATAGCCCAACTATTGAGTCACTGCACTTCCCACAATATGAATAATAATCTCTCTGGCACTTATATTCATGCACTATATCAGCCGTAGGAAACACATTGCCTTGTTCTTCACAGCTCTTTTACTCCTCATATAAGCATGGCATGTGCAAATAAACTAATCATTTCTTAGACACGGATTTGCTTACATAGTGGCTGGAATCCTTATCATCCACCTTTCTCTTTTTGATGTCATTGGTATATTCAGGGCCATTCCTGCGTTTATCTGTGCTTCGCAGACTGTCTGGGACCAACAGAGAATTACTCTGTAAAGACAAAAAACAAGGTCAATCAAAAATTCCTTTCAAGATTCCTTCATATATGCTTTAAAACTCAAATTAGATGTGATCAATGCTTTAGAAGTGTGATACCTACATAGTCTTTCACTCCATTTAATTCAACTCAAAGTCCTCCAGGCAAACACGTACAGCTTCATGCATTCTAAGAAGCTTGGCCTTTCATTGTTAAACTTACCAAAAGTTTAGTTCGCTTGTCAATCACCGTCTATTTAACTACTTAATTCGGCTGAATTTATTGTTTAGGAGAAGCAGGTCTATTGTTTATTCACAAGCAGGTAATAATGTTTTTTTTATTGGGTTCTTTTCTTATTTTAATATACAGGTCCTGTATAATGAAGGGGACTTACTAAATATAATCTGATTGCTTGCTTTAGACCATCATAAATTGATCAGGCTTTGGTATATTCAAACCTGCGGGCATAGAGAGATATATGGCAACCTGCCTTTCACTCTTAAAATAACAGAAATTTACCAAATATGATTAAGCAGCACTCATTTGTTTGCTGCCATAAACTCCAATTGGATGCCTTCAACAACTGTATTGCAAACAAAGATCAAATATTTTTACTTACAGCATAACATTCACTACTACTGTGAAATTAAGGCTAAAGTGTTGTTTAATCGGACTTGGTCTGAAAAACTGGGGCCAACACAAACACACACAAAAAAAAAGCAATGACTAATCTTTTTTTCAAACTACATGGACTGCTTTCATTCATGCTAAGTTATGCTAAGTAGAAACTGTTGACCCAAAGAGAAAGGCATTTTAGACATTTTTCAGTCACATGACAATTTGACATGGCTGTGATTCCCACCTCCATCTCCGTTCCAGCTAAAGCATTAAAACGAGTTACAATGAGTTCTTTTAAG
>VXBJ01005272.1:244656-265599 GCA_013400055.1 Nycticryphes semicollaris
TTTATTTTTCTTCAGATAATTCAAAATTTATTCACATGATTCCCTATTCTTCAAATAAATCCCAAAAGAAGAAAAGCCTAATGTAGCACTACATCTTCTAAAAGCTACCAGACCGCATAAGGGCTGTATAATAGGTAACTTGGGATCCTAAAGCAACTTTGCTGCCAGGAAATGTTAAACACTGAAACCACCAGCAGCAAACCTGAAATGAAAACCTAGTCAAGATGCACAGAGAAAAGTTAGATTCCCTATTAGGAATATAATGCACATTATTCAAATGCACCTCTTCCATCTGCCATGCTGCTCCCCATAGGAACTATTTCTAAACCACAAGTATACGTGCCAGAGGTACAGGCTGAGACTCCACAGTATCTCATTTAGCTCCAGTTATCATACAGCACTGACAACTCACAAGAACATACAGAACTGATGATTAATTTTATGTGAATCATTACAGCAATTAAATAACAGTATTTACATCACATCTGTGCTCATGGTTTAACGACAACTGGTCCCAATTAAGATCTCCTCTAACACTGGCCTCCTTATTCCTCCCACCCTTTCCTCCAAACACAGACTCTCAACTCTTGCTCTGTGCTTGGTCATTCACTGGCTCACTGTATATCCCAACTGCACCTACCTGCAATTCCAGCCTGTTACTATAGCTGACAACTAGCACTCACCCAAATCACCATACCAAGCTGCTGTATTTATTTAATCATTACACTGGCCCTGTGCTTCTGCACCACACACAAATGCTACCTACAGATATCTGTACATAGACAAGAACACTGTTGAGCAGGCAAAACAGAATCTTGTCTAACATCTACAACCTAAACATCAGTTACTCAGCAATTCTGTTGCTCATCGTCAGGACTCACTGACAGGAATACACTGGACATTGAAAGAGAGAGTAGGGCTTAACTAACCCCCAGCACGACACAAGATGATCATACTCAAAGTTGCTCAGTTCGAGAACCATTAACTTCCATTTGTCGAATATGCTTCTTCCAAGCACACATGTCAACAACCCAAAATTTGACTTACAAAGTCAGTAGGTTTTGTTTCAAATTACCAGTGATGGAAAGCTACTGAATTCACTCTCTTTTTGCCCACCATTTTAAGCTATATTTATACTAGTATATATTAGGAACAAGGAAATCTAGAAGCCTAATTGGATTTTAATCACTTGGTTTCAGTATTTTCTAGCTAATGTTTGTCAGAATCCATAAAAAAAATCTTACCAGACCACCCAAATCCTCATCCTTCATCATCAGCCTCATGCTGCATCAGCTATAGATTAAACTGACACACAGCACCCCACAGCTATTCTGTGAGCCACACCTGCTAAAGGTAACTTGTAGTTGGCATCCACAAAAACCGTAAGATGCTGTTTATTTTTAAGTCGACGGAGCATATAACAATAGATGCTATAACTGATTAAATAGATTCAAATTTTAAGCTTTACAAGCTATATGATGGAAAATTATACTTGCCTCACAAAGGCCAATAAGCATACATGTGCTACACTGCCTTTCACGTAACTCCTTTTATTTCCCTCCCCCATTGAAAAGAATTAAAACACAAAACAGCTTGCATATAATATCAACCACAAAGTAGCATTCAGTTGTGCATGCCCCCTTCCTCCAAGAATGGGAAAGGGAACAGAACAGAGAGCTAAGGACACAAAGTATTTTTCTGCTGTAAGAGAAAATCATTTACTTTATACAACAACAGTAACATTTATCCTTAACACCAAAGGCAAAAAAAAAAAAAAACTATTGCAAATTTCATGAGTACCTCCTAAGTCTTAGAAAACAGGCACAATGTTTTTCACGAGGACAAAAGATATACACCAACTTTAATGTAAATCCCAAACACATAACCAAGTCACATTCCACTGTCTACAAATTGTTACTGATACAATAGAGCACTTCAGAACATTTGCATTTCTATGCTGTCCAATCAGGATACTAGAACAGTGGGAAGGCAAGTGGTAAACAAACACCGAAGGTCAGGGTAAAAAATGCTGTCAATATGTTCCCTATAGAAAAAAAATATGGACACCAAAGTTCTTTTGTGTTGATGTCTCCAAAAATATTAATAAGCTTCAATTGCAAAACTTATTTTGCCTGGTGTCACGACCTGCAGCCAGACTGTGTCATGACAGTAGGGGTGCCTGCATTCCCACAATGTGACCCTGTTTTAGATGGTTAGTTATGTCAGCCAAAAAACCACGTGCCTTTAACCATATAGTCCTATGATTTGATTTTAACCAAATAATTCTAGCAGTTCATCTATGAAGTATACTACTAACTCAAGTGTTATACATTTCACAAACATCCTTTCATTTTACTTCCCATAACTAAGTAATATAAAAATGAAAATGAAGCCCTTGCAGCATTTAGATGCTGAAAAAATTAGGTTAAATGGACAATGATCATAATCAAGAACCATGAAATCACTATATTTTTATATTTCTTTATAAATGCATGAATCTCACTGGATTATCAAGTGATTCTAAACATACAACACAATCTCGTGACTTCCTATTTACCTAAGGAGATTAAATAAAAAAAAAAAAAAAAAAGAAAATCCCCATCTTCATTTAAAATTAATACACTCAAATAATATACCACAATATGTTTTAACTCAGTTACGTTAAACCCCCCTCAATTTAAAATCTAATAGGCAGGAGATAAATTATAATCTTTGAAACTTGCTCATTTAAAGCTGACAGCTTCTATTGATGATATTGGAAGGTCACACTAGACATATTTGATGGAAATCATATTGTAGAACTACACAGTAATATCAAATATCATGCTTAATTTACGTAACTAACAGACAGCATTGGTTTTGGTGTCTTGGATAATGAAAACAAGCCTTTGAGAGGATTTCTGGCAGCGACATCACACTTAGTATGTTACTCTGAAAATCAATTTGATCTTCTCTTGGTGACCCAGATGTTATAATTTACAAAGTGAAAGCAGTAAGTTGGAACTATATGTAATAATTAAACAGATTTTCTGGTATGTATTCTGTACTTGTGCCCAATTTTCTATTATCCTTAAAAAGAGATTTTATATTAAAAAAATCCTTTAAAAACTCAAGATAATTGGAGAAGTTCAAAGTGCAAATCCTTCCCAGCTCATAATTTTAGCTAGAAATTTGAACTTCACTATCACTTGAATTACAATTCGTTCAGTGAAGGAATCATTTACTGTTAAAACAAGATTCTACTGCAACTCTGTATTTAAAAAAAATTAAGTTCAAGTTTAAATTCACCTGTATTAGATTAGCTATTAGATTTTAATTTAATTATGACGCATTATTCTTCACTGGGACCAAAAAGAAACTATGGCCACCATAGTGTTGTAATCTTACTTCAGTATATCCATATGGAAAAGTTCTTTTTATGTAATAAAGCTCAGATTGTTTAAAGTTTACTTAGTGGTATACCCAGCATAAAAAAAGCTTACTACAGATAATAACCAAACAAACATAAATTACATATACAGAGACAGAACTAACTGCAGCAACAATTTTATGTACTTCAATTAAATAAAATTGACATATATAGCAAACTAAGCAAGTAATATTGCAAATCTCCCACAACACAAAAGCCAGGTTTAATTTTTGACCATTCTCCCTTTCATAGGCAAGAACTCAGCTACAAGATTAATTCAGAGTTCAAATTTCACATCACTGTGAAGCACCTGATTTTAAACTCAAAAATCCTTTAGCAAAGTACATGATGGGCAGAGTAGAGGAAGATGGAAAGCAAGCAAGGACAGGAAACACAACAGTCAAAGCAAAACACATAGCCATCACTCCCCCATGTACATTGTGTGCAAACAGACACAGAAAGACAAACCTCCTTCCTTAGCTCTTAAGAAAAGTTGTTCCGAATACTGCACTTGACTAACATCACTCAGGAAATATGTCCCACTCAAAGAAATATCTCCTTAATAAGACTGAGACACCAGGAAAACTCATCTTAAACTTATTTCCATAGTTACATTGTCATTAATAACATTAAGCAAGCTGAAATGAATGCTTCTTGCTTCACAATCTGGAAACAAAGAAAGATTGATGCAAAAGACATGCAGATAGTTTCTAATAAATAATTGTCAAGGCCCAGTATTAAAAAAAAAACCCCAAACCAAAAAAACAAGCAAACATCAAAAAATCAGAAGTTTAGTACCATAAAGATACCTGTCAAATAACTTTTCCTAGCTCTTGTCTTTTCTAATTGAGAAAAATAAAACAAGACAGAGCTCAAATTCAGCTATGGCAAGCAGAATTAGCTTTGTTACTTGAAACGACACGAAAGCTGCACATACCCATTGCCAATGGATTAATATAACAACATTACTTAAAACACAACAGTACAGAAAGCTGTAACAAAGTAGTTCTTTGGCTGTTTTTAAGACAAGATTGTCTTAAGNTACTTGAAAAATCTTAACTGTGATTAATAAAGTTATACTTTAAGTTGTACTCAATGTTCTGTTGATTTGCAGGTTCTCCTCCACTCAATAAGCAAACTGAAATTCAAGCCTATCAAAAATCACTGCTCAGAAACAAACCCAATTCACACCATTCTCCAAACAAACGACTGGGTGTTCTCATAAACCAAGAGATACAATAACAGTAAACACATATGTCTAGTATCAGGAAACTGACTAAAAGTAAGACACAACAGACAAACACTTCAAGATCCGATTGCTAGATTATGTAGAATGGAAACATTTGCAGGAATGTTGGTACTTACTGTGCCTGGCTCTCTGTCTGCTCCCGCAGTAACCAAGAAATGCACAGACATGCCCGTTCAGACACAGAGGCAAGAACAGAAATAAAAAAGGGGGGAAAAAAATTAGAACACAAGCCGCGAACAGTTTTAAAATGGCTTTTATTTATATAACTCATTGCACATTCCTAATACAGTGATTTCCTGAAAATTACAGTATTTTGTAAACATGATTTACAGTTTAACCATACACAAAGCCTAGTTTTATTTCATGACAGAATAAATTATTTTCTTTTCAAAAATTAGTCAAGTGCAATTTTGCCCAATATTTAATTGTGTACTAGAATTTAAACCTATGAAACTAAAGTAACAGATGCAATTATCTAAATCTTTTGTTTGAACACATTCACTTCAAAATTTAACTTCTCATTCCCCCTACCTTCCCACCCACCCATTTAACAACATTATTTTCTTTGAAAAAAATTACCCATTATGCAGTTTAACAGCTTTCCACAACATGGTGCAGGCCACTGGTATTACAACTAAGCATTTGCCAGGATGTCAACATGCCCTGCAAACTATAGAGCAGGTGACACCTAGCGATCCCCATTTAAAATACTGAAAAATTCCAAGCTGAATTTTGCTTCAGTGGTATATATGCAGATATTTTAAAGTTTGCTAACAGTTTTTTTCTCATTCTATGTAACTTGAATTCTTTAGAGATGCACATAATTTGCAGCAATGTGCAAATTTGACAATGTCCTAATCAGGCCTGCCATGCCTCTCACCTCTGTGGTGTTCTGCATCGTGATGCTTCTTGTCATCTTTTATTGCCAAGTGAGATTGCCCACCCAAAGCACTAGAAAGGGCAAGAAGGCCAGCACTGCTTCCAAGTGGAGGGATTCCTGGAGGCTGAAGTCCTGATGGATGCGGTGTTAGAGGCACTGGAGGTCCATGGCCATGGGAGAGATGTTGAGCCTGCAGCTGCTGCTGCTGTTCCCAGCGGTATCATCATCCCCAGAAGAACACAATGCATAGCACATAGTTGGGAAGGAGAAGGGAGAAGTTTGGTTAATTTTTGAGAATCAACAGCAGATTTTATCATTTGTTTGTTTGCTTTAAACCTAGCCTCTCCTCTTGGCCCCAACAAAACACTATACATACTGCATTATGTCATGCTGTCTATGGACAGACAGTTCTGATCAGATCCCATATAATAATAAAAACAAAACTATCTGGGTAGCTGTTGGGCAGCCCAAGGAATATTATTAAACTACTCCAGGTTGATCTGGGCTGCTACTGCCTGCTAGTGTCAATGGTGACAAACAAACAGCAGCAGCAGAAGGCCTGAATATTGTTCCCTTTCTATAGAAAGGAGTATTGCTGCTCTTGGAAAAAATACCCCAAGTGTCACAGGCAAGACTTATTTAACTCCTCCCACCCCTGTCTGAAACAGTAAGTAGTTTCTATTTTGAATATTTAAAAAAGGCTAAAAGCCACTGCTCAATTTCATATTTAGTGCAGTCAAATTTACATTTTATCTAGCCAAGCATTTGGGAAAAAAAATCATGAAACATCACTGTGTTTAGGAATGAACTTTGAACTTAAAATCCAGGTATTCCAGGTAACACCGATAAGGTCAAAGAGTTCCCCAAAAGAAAGATGATATTAATTAATTAAAATGCTTCCACCTCTTCCACCTGTTTCAAAAGCAGCTTGCAAGATCAGTATCATAATGAGTGGACATACAACCCTGTATACCAAACTGGCTCAGCTAGACATAAGAGTTTGGCCTGGTAAGTGCCAGTGGTCATGCAAAAGAAGGCAAAATTGTTACAGTACCACTGACGGCTACCGAAATCATACCTAGACTCAAGCTCACAATATTTCACAAGTTACTCCAAAATAACTCAATTCAAATTAATGCAAAAAAATATTTTACCTGTTTCCATAGGTCCCAAGACTCAAGACAAACTGTCAACAATACCTGCATGAAATCTCCTCGCATATTAGTGACTTAATGTATTACTACTTAGTTAACTACTGCACCCCTACACTTTTATTTCTCATAACCCCATCCCAAGACATGCCTTCCGATGTTTATAAATTTATGTAGAAAAAAGTAACTGACACTAAAGAACTCTGCTAATCTTTCACTTTTCTGCTGTCCCAACTGTAAAGCAGCCAGCATTTACTTATTTTTGATAGACAAAGAAACCCTAAAATTCACCACAGTCCCGTTAGTTAATTCTATAAATCCAAAAGTTAAACAAATCTTTCTCATGCCTTGTATCAAGAATTTCTTTTCTTATGCTGCATAAAAGCATCACTAGTTTTCACTGTAATACATATAACTAATCAATATTACTGCCAAGTTTTCAGTATGCTTTAAAAAGTAAGACAAGAGATAGGTAGTTCTCATTCTTCTATTTTAATGTGTTTTCAACAACTCAAAATTAAGATTTTGAAGGAAATATTTTTATTTGAAATAGTTAAAGCTGTAGACCACATTCTATAAAATCAAGCAGCTATTGCTAGTGAAAGTTCACATAACTGAAGAAGTGTCAGGAAAGAGCACTGCAAAGTCTGCAGGGCTTTTGTTTGAGGTTTTCTCAGTGGTTTTGGTTTGGTTGTTTTTTCAGTTAGCCTCCAAAGAACAAGAGGACATCTTTCTTCTCACAGATTTTATCAGGACTTTAGTAGTTCCCAGCACATTTCCCCAGATCTGGAGATAACCTGATCTATTGGCAGGCTTTCTCAGAGAGATGTCATCTGTGTTATTTCCCTCCTCATTGACCATTTAAGCCAAGTCAGTCACCTGCACTCTAACCATGAAACAACGCGCATCAGCAGTACTGTACTGCCTTCATGGCATTGGTCTTACTTGTCCCCAGCTGCACTATCACATTGGATTACCTAGTTGTGGTGTGCAATTGGTTATGAACAAAAAGTTATTTATCACTTCCAAATTAGTTTCCTGGAGAAAAACCTGCTCTCTGCTCCAACAGTGAGGTCAAATTAGCTTTTTTTTGCAGTGTGGGCATGGGAAGGTCAAGAAAGGGAAATTAAATTAAATTGTTTCCATTTTTGTCTCTATCCCTTCAGGAAGCTTATGAAGATTCCCTTTATTCATGCCTCTCTTGCTCTGTTCAATTAACAAACAAGTAAACCCATATAATTTCAGGAAGCGTAGCTTAGCGTCTTTAGATATCAAACCGTTAGGGACATGTTACCTACCATTTTCCTGGCTCTGCTTTGTAGCCTAAACACAGGGTAGTACCAGAAACAAGAAACAGGTCAATCCCCTCTAACAGTTTCTGAAGCTGAAAGTGCATGAGAAGAAAAGCTACATCCTGTTTCTGATGGTACTGCATACCAAGGGTGGGGAGTAACATACTGTACAGAGTACAAGAGCTGTAAGTGGAAACCCATCACTCTGCATAACACCTTAGCAACTTTGCAAAAAAGTTAGAGGGTAGCAAAGGAAAATGGTACCCAAAGATGCTTAAATATCCAACTACATTACACAGACTTTAGAGTGAAAACCTTACCATGGTCTTTTAACCCAAGAAAGGTATATTGCTGTTTAATGTTTATTATGTGAAGATCACTGCCATTTAAGACTGAAGTACATTGATTTATTGTTTATATATTACCTATTCATAATAGGTTTAAAGTTGTCCCTAACACATAGATAAAGATGACCCTCCCCAGAGGTTCATGCTCCATTTACTTAAAAACTTGACTTGTTAGAAGTATATAGTATTCTCTTTGTAGAAGGGGGAAAGAGAACACGTGCTGCACAGAAAGGAAGAAACTAAAGACCAAGAAGATGGATAACAGCAGCATTCACTGGATGTATTTAGTACCAGACATTTGTCACAGTAGATCCTCGAAACAATTATGTTATGCATATAATCACTTTCCCGTCACTTCAAAGACACTAATGCTTGCTCTGTCACCTTTTAAGAGGTTAGCAGCAATGAGATATAAAACAGAGTAAGTTGGCAGCAGTATCATGGTCTACTAGGCATGTTCATTAGCGCTTAATTAAAAACTAGACACCTGACATAAGAAATGTGCTCGAAAAAGGATGAGTAACAGGTCTGTCTTACTACCAATTATTATCATTACTTACAGAGCAAGGGCTGTGTCCACTTTCAGAGGGAAGTGGGAAGGCAGAGAAGAGTGCAATGATGCATGCATAAGTGACTGTACTGAGATAATTAGCCATAGCGTTGATTTTAAAAACATCAGTAGTTCACCATCAATTTGTTGAAAAAACACAAGCTTTTCATTTTTGCAAAAGGAGGAAAATGGCAAATTCAGCTTAACCTACTGTCTAGATGCTGATTTTTCTCCCTTTTTTTTTTTTTCCCCAGCATACCTTTAATCAGACCACAAAGATATAAGAATCAACATATGAAGAACACTGGACTTGCTGCTCTGAGCAAGCACCTCTTAGCAATTTTAAAGGTAGGGCAGTTTCTCCCCCACAACATCCTAGGCAAAGTTCTAGCTATAAAGAGCTCTTAAACTAGGACTTAAAATTTGGAAGTTAAAATTTGGAATTAATTTTCAATCTCTGCCGGAGACTTCCACAGACAGAGTTAGCAAATCTGTTCCTCAAAGACTTAGTATACATAAATAATGACATGCGTCCTTTAGGTTCCTTGTTGACCAAGGTAGAGCATGAGCTCCTACAATCTCACTTCCCACCTTAAAGTAGCCCTGTGGAGGTCACAAGCACCTATGGCTTACTTAAAAATCTGGGTTTTAATTCCTAGCTTTAAATAGAACATTTTTTTAAGGGAAAAAAAAGGAAACTTGAGAAACTTGAGTTCAGTTTATGCTCCTGTCAGATCAGGTCTTCTCCTTCATTCTAAAAAAAAATCCAAACCCTTCCACATACAACATATGCTACCTACAGTCAAACCTAGAAGGAGTAAATTCATTAGTCTAAGCTATTAATTCACATTTGCATTTAAGTTTCTGTAGGTACTTTCAAAATAGTGTTTCAGCTACAGGAAAAAACATGCTACAGAATACATCCATATTCTTCTATAATGCAATTACTGCATCACTGGACAAGGAAAGAGCTACAGAATTCTTCTACCTAGGCTTCCGGAAGACCTTTGATACAGTCCCTCAAAACATTCTTGCCACTCACTCAATTGAAGAGATATGGGTTTGGTGGATAGCTTGTTAGACAGATGAGGAACCGGCTAGATAACCTAATCAGAAGAAACTCAATCTAAAAAGGGTCAACAGTGGACACCACTAATTAACGGTGTCCCTCAAGGGTCTACACTGGCACCAATGCTATTCAGTATCTTCATCAATGACACAGACAATGGGATTCAATGCATCCTCAGCAAGTTTGCCGAGTGTTGCAGTTGATTCACTTGAAGGGCAGGATGCCTACCAGAGGGACCTGGACAAGCCCAAGACATAGGATCATGTGACTCATGAGGTTCAACAAGACCAAGTGCAATGTCTTGCACCTGGGTCAGGGCAACCCCTAGCATCAATACAGGCAAAGTAAGTCAATGATATCTCGGGTTGCATGAAAAGAAGCGTGGCCAGCAGGGAGAGGGAGGGCATTTTCCCCTCTACACTGCTGGCATGAGACCCAAACTGGAGTACCTCATACTGCTCTGGAGTGCCCAATGTAAGAAACACATGGGCCTGTTGGAGCAGATCCAGAGGAGGGCATAAAAGAAGAAAAATATCCGAGCATGCTGGAACACCTTTCCTGTGAAGAAAGGCTGAAAGAGCTGATTTTTTTCAGCTTCAAGAAGAGAAGGCTCCACAGGAGCCTTTCTATATATAAAGTGGGCCTATAAGAAAGATAGAGAGAAACATTTTACCAGGGCCTGTAGTAACAGGACAAGGGGCAATGATTTTAAACTGAAAATGGTACTTTTAGATTGGACACAAGGAAGAAACTTTTTACAGTAAAGGTAGTGACTCATTGGAACAAACTACCCAGAGAAGTTTTGGGTGCCCCGTCATTTGAAGTATTCAAGGTCACATCAGACAGGGCTTTGCACAGCTTGATATAATGAGAGATGACTGTGCCTACCTGGTAGGGGTAATGGACTAATCTCTTTCAACCCAAACTATTCTATAACAGGTGAAAAGACTGATTTATGAGCTACCTAATATGGGTTGCTTGCTACCCTATTTACTAAGTTTGTTTCTAAAGCAGAAGCTATGCTTCCTCTTTGTTGCTTTTGGATGTTCTTTCTTCCTTGCCGATACCACCATTACACTAGCTAATCACGAAGCATGTTAGCAGTCCCTGCAAGGCACTTCCTCCTGATCTATATAACCCTTATCTTCTACCATAGCAGCAACCTGTAGAACTAAGCTCCGAGTTTGATTTCTTTTGCTGATAACAAAACTGGGAGGAGTGGCTGATACGCCATATGCCTGTACTATCATTCACAGGGACTATAAGAAGCTGGAAAAGTGAGCTGACAGGAAACTCATGAAGTTCAATAAGAAGAATTGCAAAGTCCTGCACCTGTGAAGGAACAATCTTATGCATCAATATATGCTGGGGTCCACCCTGCTGGAAAGCAGTGACATAGGAAAGGACCTGGGAGTCCTGGCAGACGCCAACTTGAACATGAAGCAGAAATGTGCTGTTGTGGCAAAGCAGGTGAATGGCATCCTGGGCTGCATTAGACAAAATATTGCCAGCAGGCAAGGGAGGTGATGCTTCCCCTCTACTCATCACTGTTGAAGCCACACCTGGAATATTGTGTCCAGTTTTGGGCTTCCCAGTACAAGAGAGACATGAACATACTGGAGAGCATCTAATGAAGGGACACAAAGCTGATTAAAGGACTGAAGTATCTCTCATATGAGGACAGGCTAAAGGAACTGGGTTGTTTAGTCTAGAAAAGGCTCAGGAGAGATCTTATCAATATATACAAATAACTGAAGGGAGGGCACAAGGAAGACAGATACAGGCTCTTTACAGTGGTGCCCAATAACAGGGCAAGAGTCAAAGAGCACAAACTGAAACGCAGGAGGTCTCCGGAACATAAGGAGACACTGTTTTACTGCAATGGCGACCAAGCAGGTTGCCCATGGAGGCTATGGAGTCTCCATCCTTGGAGATACTCAAAAACCATACAGTCACAATCCTGCACAACTGGCTGTAAGTGGTCCTGCTTTAACAGGGGAAGTGGATCAGATGACCTTCAGGCATCCCATCTAACCTAACGCATTCTGTGTTTCTTCAGTTCTTATTGATTTCTGTTTTCTCCATGGTTAAATGTATTTTAGAAAAAATGAGTCAGCTACTACTACCTGTGCTTAACTTTCTACCTAATTCCTTTGAAACATCTGTGTGTATTCTGGTTCATTTGGTTTTCTTACCTCCTTTTAAATGTGCAGATTTTATTCTGACAGATAGGAAACTACACTATAACACAGTAAATAAACTTGAAAGTGCCCACCACAGCATCTCTAGCTAGTGATCTAAGAACAGAGCCTTTATAGTTCTGTAAAGAAACTATCCATTACATCAGCAAACAACAGTGTCTTGGGCGCAGGAAGATAATGTCCTTTCAGAACAAAGAAACTGTCTTCATCAANCCCCTCTACACTGCTGGCATGAGACCCAAACTGGAGTACCTCATACTGCTCTGGAGTGCCCAATGTAAGAAACACATGGGCCTGTTGGAGCAGATCCAGAGGAGGGCATAAAAGAAGAAAAATATCCGAGCATGCTGGAACACCTTTCCTGTGAAGAAAGGCTGAAAGAGCTGATTTTTTTCAGCTTCAAGAAGAGAAGGCTCCACAGGAGCCTTTCTATATATAAAGTGGGCCTATAAGAAAGATAGAGAGAAACATTTTACCAGGGCCTGTAGTAACAGGACAAGGGGCAATGATTTTAAACTGAAAATGGTACTTTTAGATTGGACACAAGGAAGAAACTTTTTACAGTAAAGGTAGTGACTCATTGGAACAAACTACCCAGAGAAGTTTTGGGTGCCCCGTCATTTGAAGTATTCAAGGTCACATCAGACAGGGCTTTGCACAGCTTGATATAATGAGAGATGACTGTGCCTACCTGGTAGGGGTAATGGACTAATCTCTTTCAACCCAAACTATTCTATAACAGGTGAAAAGACTGATTTATGAGCTACCTAATATGGGTTGCTTGCTACCCTATTTACTAAGTTTGTTTCTAAAGCAGAAGCTATGCTTCCTCTTTGTTGCTTTTGGATGTTCTTTCTTCCTTGCCGATACCACCATTACACTAGCTAATCACGAAGCATGTTAGCAGTCCCTGCAAGGCACTTCCTCCTGATCTATATAACCCTTATCTTCTACCATAGCAGCAACCTGTAGAACTAAGCTCCGAGTTTGATTTCTTTTGCTGATAACAAAACTGGGAGGAGTGGCTGATACGCCATATGCCTGTACTATCATTCACAGGGACTATAAGAAGCTGGAAAAGTGAGCTGACAGGAAACTCATGAAGTTCAATAAGAAGAATTGCAAAGTCCTGCACCTGTGAAGGAACAATCTTATGCATCAATATATGCTGGGGTCCACCCTGCTGGAAAGCAGTGACATAGGAAAGGACCTGGGAGTCCTGGCAGACGCCAACTTGAACATGAAGCAGAAATGTGCTGTTGTGGCAAAGCAGGTGAATGGCATCCTGGGCTGCATTAGACAAAATATTGCCAGCAGGCAAGGGAGGTGATGCTTCCCCTCTACTCATCACTGTTGAAGCCACACCTGGAATATTGTGTCCAGTTTTGGGCTTCCCAGTACAAGAGAGACATGAACATACTGGAGAGCATCTAATGAAGGGACACAAAGCTGATTAAAGGACTGAAGTATCTCTCATATGAGGACAGGCTAAAGGAACTGGGTTGTTTAGTCTAGAAAAGGCTCAGGAGAGATCTTATCAATATATACAAATAACTGAAGGGAGGGCACAAGGAAGACAGATACAGGCTCTTTACAGTGGTGCCCAATAACAGGGCAAGAGTCAAAGAGCACAAACTGAAACGCAGGAGGTCTCCGGAACATAAGGAGACACTGTTTTACTGCAATGGCGACCAAGCAGGTTGCCCATGGAGGCTATGGAGTCTCCATCCTTGGAGATACTCAAAAACCATACAGTCACAATCCTGCACAACTGGCTGTAAGTGGTCCTGCTTTAACAGGGGAAGTGGATCAGATGACCTTCAGGCATCCCATCTAACCTAACGCATTCTGTGTTTCTTCAGTTCTTATTGATTTCTGTTTTCTCCATGGTTAAATGTATTTTAGAAAAAATGAGTCAGCTACTACTACCTGTGCTTAACTTTCTACCTAATTCCTTTGAAACATCTGTGTGTATTCTGGTTCATTTGGTTTTCTTACCTCCTTTTAAATGTGCAGATTTTATTCTGACAGATAGGAAACTACACTATAACACAGTAAATAAACTTGAAAGTGCCCACCACAGCATCTCTAGCTAGTGATCTAAGAACAGAGCCTTTATAGTTCTGTAAAGAAACTATCCATTACATCAGCAAACAACAGTGTCTTGGGCGCAGGAAGATAATGTCCTTTCAGAACAAAGAAACTGTCTTCATCAAGCCTCTGCCGTCTATAAACCATGCAAAATGCCATTGTACTACAGAGATTTAAATCCACAGAAGGGTAGTATTGGCAAAAGCTATCCAAAGCCATATATTTCACACATACAAAATTTCAGAAAGAAAATGAAAAAGTTATCTCCAGTTTGTTCTTTGTTACTGTTTTCTACTATGGAAGTCTGCTTAATGTTAAATTTTTGAAAAGAAGGCTCTTCAAAGCCTATTTCCATTTGTTCAAACAACACTATTAAGTCTCAATTGCACATCAACTTTTTTTTCTTTTTTTAAGTACTGAGGGATCATATAAATTGCCTTACATAAAACAGAAAAATGGTACCTCTTCACCCGCCCCCACACACACACTCCTGAAGCAGTCCTTTTCTCACAAATTAGCTTAACCTCTAAGGTAACTGAACTAAGGCTGGAAGTTGTATTTCACTGCTTTGTTGATACAGCAATTATAATCACACTAACAAACTAAGCCCCTCTGCCATATTTTTCTATTTAAAAAAAAAAAAAACCAACCCAAAACCAAACAAAACCCCAAGACCCTCCACACATCCAAAGTACTCCATGAAGTTACTGTGAAACAACATGAAGTTTATGGTTCTCAATTAGAGTCTTTAATCTTTTTTCCTTTAATTCCTTTTTCTACTTGGTTCCTTGATTTATTCCTCCCTGTATTATTTCCCCTCCTTCTCGAAATTCATTTTCAGTCCTCTGCTATGCGATCCTCCTTTAAGAATCAAACCAGAAAACTCAAACCAGGAAAAACAATGCTGATTTCAACTGGGTCATAAAGATTGAAAAAATCACTTCATGATCCAGTGCTCTCACTACACTTTTACACTGAAACATGCCTGTTTCTTTGTAAAATGTATTCCTTTTACAGACTTATGCTACACAGTCTTGCCATAGGATACTAAGCCTCGACAGCCATAGAGTCTGATTTTTTTTTTTCTCCTTGGTGTAGAGATTAGGCTACATTCTTTAATCTTGCAAAAGTAAGGAAAGTTAGCATAAACACATACAAGCATAATTCCCCATACGCTTACTCCATAAGGCTAAAAGTTCTTTTCTATCTAAAGAAAGAAATGAAAAAGTAATTGCAGTCATGAAGCCGCCACACTTCTCAAACAAAAATAAGTATTTATTGATTGATGGTGTAGTTAAAGAGAAAAAAAGATTCCACAGAAAACACAGGAAAAGAACACGGATGCTAACATGGGGCCAGCAAGCCACTGGTGTAACGTGAGTCACCTCCAAAAAGCCCACAGAAGGCAACCAATATAGCCAACAAGGGCAAAAGCAGTTATACTGAAGCCTGCATCTACCAAGCAAAATTCTCAATCCCATTTTTCTTTACAAAAGGATTTTTTTTTGAGAGCTCCTTAAAATCTTCATATAAGACGTATAGATACTAAATATATTCTTTAGCTTGTATTTTAGAATATGTTCTATATCTCATAAGGATTTGGGATTTTTTTTTTTGTTAAATGAGGAAAATGAAGTCTCTCAAGAGAAAGGCTTCGATTGCTATCAATTTGAACTACACAGCTAGTACCAGCTCACCTACAATACACACAGTCTCTGTTGAATCACAAGACCCCATTTTTAGATTTTAATACTGCCATTAGCTTTACATCCGTGGACCTGATAAACAGGTCCTCAGTGTTCCCCAATCTAACGCAAATAGCAAACATAAAAGTAATTCCCAAAGGTAGCTTATAAACCATTGATTAGTTCCCACATCAGCACTATAGATCACAGACATATAGACCACAAGAAAGAAAGTAGCACTATCTTTTCCTTAAGACTGTGCTGAACAGCAACTCTAATCTTCACTGTGTCTTTCTGTCTCACTTTCAACAGCTAGATCTCTCTGCTTTTCCTTCTGGCATTTTGGTGGGCAAGCCCAGGCACCAGAATTAGAAAGATAAAGAAATATTCAGGGCTCTTCAAAAAGATCACTCTTGTAAATAGGAATGACAGGTGCAGGTGACCCCTCCAAATGGTTTGTCACTGCACTCAGTGAACGTGCACATCAGTTGTTTATCCACTGAAGTGATCAGCAATTAACTATTTAACAGAAGTTTAGTGATAATTGTTAAATGTCAAGATTTTTAACATCCCCTTGGCACAGAGGGAATAATTATATAGTACTGCCAGCCTGACTGGCACTTTCATATGATTAGGTCTGCAGTAGCAGCCTAGATGCTTTGTGGAGCCTCTGCAGATTGTCCCACGCTGGCAGAGCTCTGCCGCAAGGACACAGGATATTGCCAGCAGATGGAATTCTTCCAGTTCAGCGACATCTTCTCCCCAAGGTGCATTAGCACTCTACTGGTGTAGCTGCATTCACATAAGGTCTTTTACCAACAGAAAAGAAGGGTTTTCTTCCCTCCTCTACTGTTTTTAGGCATTGTAAGTCTACCTAAAACTTTGTAGCTTGTACCAACTACAGACCCATTGAAGCACAGCTAGTTTTTTTATCAGCAGCTATGCTGGCAACACAACAAGCATCCAATGAACTGAAGAAACCCTTTTGATAGCATAACATTACATGTACATACACACATTAACATTTTACATATCTTACCTATACAATGATATATTTTATATCTTAATATATCATTACTCTGTTGTTATACACTACACATACTGTTTGTTATATATAGGCTAGTATGCATAATATATTACAAATAGATTATATCTTGGTTGCTTATACTTTTTTGTTTGTATTTTTAATTTTTTGTTTATACTTTTATATAAATGTTCTTCCGTGTGTTTGTATATGTAGCTTTATCATTGATAGCTATTGTTCTAAAATTACTTATTTAGAGGGCTGGCTTAAGAACAGTTCCTGTCTCAACCAATTTATAGCAAAAAAAGGAAACAGAAATAAGTCAGGAGAGTAAGTTCTAAGGGTCCTTACTTTAATAGCATTTGGGGGTTTTTTCCCCCCCTTAGGTTAAATAATATTGGGGTTTTCCCTTTAGGCAAAGTTCTGAAGAAACAAAGAACAAACAGCAAAACTGAAGTCACATTGGAGAAAAAAGACTGCAACAATGAAAGAACCAGAGAAGCCTTCATGAAGGACAGATGTCGCAGGGCAGGAGGGAGTGGAAGGGGAAAAGCCAAGAGTAAAAATGGAAAAAAATTATACTTGTGCTGGAAAACATGTCTTCACCAAAGGACTTACCAGACTCTAAAAGAAAGTATCAAATTCAAAACCACAGCAGACGACCTTAAATTCTCTTGGTCCAAACAAGACAAAGGCTGGGGTTTTTGGAACCAGCTACATTCTTCTGATCACTGTCAGCGTAAGTCAGTTTATGGCCAAAGCTTTGCTTTAGACAAGTACATATTGCTTTCTCTGAAGACTCAGAAGCAAGCCTTAAGTCTCTAGAATGAAGCTGTCATCACACATTGCTTCTGGTTTGAAATTGCCAGCACTTTTTTTTTTTTTTTCTGGAGCAACTATAAATTCGTGCTATTACTCACCTTCTAACCTCAAATCTATGTATTTTGCCTTTTTTAGCTACTGTTAACATGCCACTACCATCCAGCAACATGTCAAAAGCATGTTTCTGCTGCTACAGCGGCCAAAACCAACTAGTTCAAGCATGCACCAATTTGGGAATGACTTAGAGATGTTACTCTAGGGAGTTTTATTACTGACATATGAGTATCTTAAGAAGTACTTGTTTTCCTTCCAGGCTCTTTTAGTCTCCAGAAATTAAAACTGTGGAACATGTAGATAGTAATGACAAAGTAGAAAGGCTTATTAATCATAGTACTTGTGCCCACCCAGCCTCTCTGCACTCTCCTACTCCCACTAGCTCCATCTTTGGCACAGTCACCCAGTTACAGATATTTTTGCCTGTACTGTCTGCACCAAGAACTCAATCTTTCTCCCATCAGTACACCGACAGTTCATCTCAGTGCAAAACCAAACCTTAGTTCCTTTCAGATCTGTATGCTTCATTCTTCACACGTATCTCCTACTGCAAAGCAGTCCAATTTACAGATGTGCATCATTTAACACATAAGCTCCAATCAACCTTCTGTACTCCTACTCATGTTGCAGGGCAACTCCATGGCCAAGCTACACTTAATTTCACCTTATGTGCAGCACCAGCTGAGTTCTCTCGTCTGGGCCACCAATTTATTCTTCCTATCCAACTCCTTCTTCCAAACTTACCATATCTCAGACTTCTCTCAAGAAGAGCACTGAAGATCATAGCACATTTTTATCTGAGCCTACTGACTCTTCACCTACTTCAGTTCTCCAACTTGTTTAAGTATGAATACAAAGCAGAGCAATTGCAATACAAAGCAATTTGTAAGAGAGAAGAAGGTATACTCATCTCTTCAGTCTGTCTCCTTTCTCTTGCTAGATAACTTATAGAAAAAGTGAATAATATTCACAAAAACTACCTTCAAATATGGAAAGCTTTTCTGCCTGCATATGCTTCAAATCAGTAGAGATGCTTTGAATCACTCTCTGGAGGAAGTAATCCTTTCCTCTGGGATTAAATAATCTGCCCTTTTATGCCAATGAATTGTATATCTCTCTCTATATATATATTTATGTCTATATATGTACACATATATACACACTCCTCTGTCTCAACCACTTTCAAAAGCAAACCCATCCATAAACCTCATTTTGTTCTTCCATTAACCCTTCCATATTCTCTTTATTAAAGCTCACTGAACACACTCTCTGTAAATGCTTGCCTTGAACTGTATACTCTTCCACCATTTTGACCCAACTTTAGTCCTTCCCATTCCACTGAAACGTCTCCTTGCAAACACACCTGTTTAACAGAACAATTTGGAGTCAAGTTCACAAAAGGAAGGAATCATTTCTGGATATCAATCACCTCTACCTATCTATTTAACCCTTCCTGAAACCACATTCTCCATTGAATTTTCTACTCCTCTACTTGCCATGTATAACGGGCATTTGCCATATAAAGGCATTTTTTTTTCCCCAACCGTCTCTCTTTCACTCCTTTCTTGAAAGCTGTTTAGATTCACAAATTTGTAGCCATATACTTGGTCTCGCATTCGACTTGTAACTGAGTTATCAGATCTAGATGAGAGAGGCACCTAGAGATTTTTTGTGGGCTTTCTTGGACAAGGTCCAAGATGCAGCATTTTCTATGTGAAAAGGAGGTATGGCTTGCAGCTCAATTACATATGACTTTTGGACTCATTTGACTGCCATCTTGAACAACCAAATATATCTTCTCCAGGAAATTACTGTCTTCTTTAAGCACTATCCTTCTCTATATCTCTGCTCCAAGGTCCTCTATTTCCCCATCAGTCCAGAGCACAGAGACTTTATGTATAGGAGGGTGTTGAGAGTGGCAGGTGAATGTGTCAGGCAGAAACCAAGTTTGGTTAACACTGTCTATTTACTCACATTTTATGCACCTTCTCCCACATTTTCTGTTTTCATTAGGACAAAATACCAATACATACCAATAATGCTTTCTTATTTTTTCTCAAACTTAGTGGCACTAACAATAAAAATCTGACCACTGTTTGAGGACCGGTATTTTGAGTCATGCTGACACATACGGTCCTCCTTTGGTACGTATTTTAAGCTTAGTTTACCGTTTCCAGTTCTGGAGCCTTCGCATTCTAAAAGCACCTACTCTGACAGAATTCCAGCATGTAATTTAGGTTTCTACATTTAAAAAAAAAAAAAAAAAGTGGAGAATAATGCAGGATGTTGCTACCCAATAGAATTCATATTACCAGAATTCAGTAATTTAGACTTGGGGCTAGCTAGTTTATGCTAAAAGTGAGGACTTGGTGTCTTGTGCTCACTAGATCTAATTTTATTTCATTTAAAAGAACTGGGGAATTTTCCTTCTCTTGGCATGTAATGCAGATCATGACTGAGGAGGATCTAAAGTAATGCTACAGCTGCTTAGCTCTTCCCTTCCACTAAATTCTGTGTTCATTTCTGCTCTAGTCTGTATGTCTATTTTATAATGAAACATACAGCCTAGTTATTTATAGGCTTTCTAAGGATTAACTACACACTCATAAGAATAAACCCTCAAGAGGTTAACCTCATCCTCTTAAGCTTCACACAGTAAAATCTCAGAGATAGCTGGCAACCACAGGAAAGAGAAGAAAAATAATCCTACATTTTGCTAATCCTTTAGCCAATCACCTCACGCAACAGTGAAGAGGCCTCTTGGAGGCCTACAACTCAATCTGTCTCAAGAGGATTGTCAATCCAAAAGATATATATTTCATAGCACCATTAGCAGCCCACCTCAAAAGGCAAAATAAGACATAGCTGACTACTCAGTGGTACTCTCAAATCATCAACTAAAATGCAATCCCAAAAGAGATCCCGGTTTGCTGCTTCTATTTCACATTCATACATTTGCATATTCTACTCATAAAACTACCTAGTTTAGTATTTTAAAAGTAAATCTAACCTATTTTGCGTTGTTTACATCTAGATAGACCAATTTAACTGTCCCTTATACTTACTAGAATGAACTTTAAGTACCTTTAGCTTTCCAGACAGATCAAATTTCTCTAAAG
>VXBJ01005272.1:265637-275892 GCA_013400055.1 Nycticryphes semicollaris
ACCACCCAACAAATCTCTTTATGGTAATCTACCTAATTCTTTCATACCAGGATCTGGATTCTTCCTTAACCTCAAATGTGGACACTGTTTACAGCTGCAGTAGTGCCAAGGAGTTAACAGGTACACTTACCTTTTATTTCAAAGGTTTCTGTATTGTTTATTATTTATCTAGAAAAAATATTACTTAATTCAACTTCATTATAAAAATATTAAATAATGTCATTTTTTTTAGAATTGCCATGGAGGTTGTTTAACCACACTGCTATCCCATGGCTGGAAGTTAAAGCCTTCAAGAACATGCAGGAAAAGTATAAGGCCAGAGATATGACTGTAAATAACCAAATATCCACAATTCTTTCCTGAAGTAATAATTTTTAATCAACACCAAGAATCAGCACTGCTTACAAGCTCACAGAGTCCTTTATTTTTTTTTTTTTTTCAAATGTGTTCATTCATTCATTCTCTTTTCTACATGTTTAAGATACACTGATTCCAAAGCCTGGCTTCTGACTTACTAGGTAAACTTCCCAAAAACCTCAATCCCATGAGAATACAAGTCCATATCTTCACAATCTGTCCTCTAATAGTGTTCCACTTTTTCAACTGGAAACAGAAGTATGAAATAAAGATGGTTCAAAATCATCTTTCATTTCAAAGAGTTGTTCCTACTAATTAAAGCCTTTGATCCCTTCCAGAACACACATATGGTCCAGCAGCAACAGAAACTGCACTAACTCAGGCAAACCACTTGGGAAACTCTTGAATCATCTAGAGTCCAGAAACAAAAGCACGTAAAGACAAAAAGAAAGGTGGGGAAAGAAGTCAAACCCTGACAAAAGGCACCAATTTTATCTAATCAAGAGAAACTATGCACATGCACTTCAGCTAGGAAAATTAAATTTTCTTCCTATCATCAAATTCTATTGTATGTAAGTATTCTTGGTAGTTAGTATGAGGCCAAAGACTACTCTATTGCATCTTCTACTGTTACAGATTGCTCCAGCCTATTTGCATTCTGAAAGGAAGTTTCACAATCTTTCATGCTCCTAATAGATGTCTAAACCGTTAAATTACTATTTCTTTTCTTATCTTGAAAGACGCTGCACTTGAACAGCATGGCCTTTCCATTGCTCTTTACATGAAGTCGGGTCCCTGAACAATACCGACAGCTGCTGTCAAACTGGGTTGCACTCATTCCCAGTGCAGCTGCCGCTTGCAGGAGCGGACAGACTTCTGATGTCTCCTCCCCTTTGGGGAGAGAACTTGACACACTGCATGCTCAGTGAGCGGGAGCAAAGGTCCACTGAATTGTCAACCCAATTATAGGCTATTCAGTTTTTTCAGGATGCACACTGTCCCTTTCAAAAATCAAGCATATGTCAGAGCATGAAACTTATTGTGTGGCACAAGATAATTATTGATCACCTAAGACTCTAAAAGGTCACCGTGACATACATCTAATTTTAGTATTATGTACATGCAAGCATTTACACAGTCAAAAAAAATTTTGTGCCCAACACGTTCATTTCCTCATTCACAATTATGGATTTCTATGGCATCATTCAGAAATCTTTCACAAGACAGAGGAAAGTATCTATTCTGGTGACTCTTGGGTAACTTAAAAAATGAAAGAGTCAAAGGTTTCTATTCCTGCTTCCTAAAAGCTTTCCCCAAAAGAAAAAGTTCTTAATTGTATGTGGTACTAGGTAGATCCTATTGCTTTTAAAAGGCTACATTGTGCAGAATTTAAAAACATGCTTTCTCTAGCAAAAGTTGGCCTAGCTAACTAGCACTACACTAAGACCAGCAAGAATGTTTTTAGATGTATTTTAATATACATTTCCATTTACTGCATAAAATGTTTTTTAATGAACTAGTTCATTAAGAAGTGTTTTCCACTCCACTGTCATCCTAAATAAGTGATTCACTTTAAAAAAAAAAAAAAAAATCAAGAAAGTACAGCTCTCTAATGTTCACTAATCAAATACCGCAAATGTACATGTGCTGTATTTCAAAGATCAAATCAGGTATTCCTAAAGTAATTCATTACACAAGCAAAGCACAGAGGAGATTGTGACAAATACAGATGTAATTGTGTGGGTTTCTAAGATGTGATTAGCAAATCAACTAAGTAACAGTCAAAATTTGATACNGGGGGGGTATGTTTATGCAAAGCTAATCTGTCAAGTGTAATAAAGCAGCTTGAATAAAATTTAAGCTGAAAATCCACTGAAGCTCCCCATTTCAGGGAGGAAAAGCTATTAAAAGGAAATGAAGGTCACCCTCCCAGTTTATTTCACCTAATTGACTGCCAATAGCTTACCACAGGCAAACCGACTGCAGATCTGCAATTGAGAAACTGATGAAAGGAGAGTTTTCAAGCTGAGGCTCATTCTTTTAATCCTCCCTCACTCCTATTTTTTTTTTCCATCTCCAGTTGGGATGTAATTTTAAGCACAGATGGATTAACTGGTTCCATTGTCTGTAGACGTCATTGGACTATGGCACTGTTAATCCGTACAGCAGCATGTCTAATTATCATTACAAAGTGTCTGAGGGAACTATAAAGACCAGCAGGGCATCTTCTCACAAGCAATTAACATAAATTGATAAATGAGTAATTTGCATCCGCTCAAGGCGCTCACATATGAATAAAATCAGAAAAGACGGCTTCTTGTTTCGGCTACTTCTTTCACTTAGTCTGGAAGGGCAGAAAAACATGAGAAATATTCTAGACTTAGTGGTGGGGGGAAATGAACTCATGCAGTGGAAGGAATGTATGGTTCAGAAAGTTCATTAGTACAAAGTAAATGACTTGTGATTGACAACCAGTCACAAGCAAGTAGCATTAACTTATTTCAGCATATTTAGAAGCACAAACTTGGTGAAAGGCTAATAGAACACTGTGTCAGACAATTAATACTACTTCAAAAGCAAGTGAAGTTTCTTTTCAATAGCTTCGTAATTTAAAATTCATGAAAGATTCACAAGAAAGAGAAAAAGAATGAATAGTTGTACAGGCTCCAAGAATTCAAGTGTCACAAGAAAGCATGAGGCAAAGGTAACTAGATCAACTAACAGACAATACCTACAAATAAACAAGCAACTCTCCTTAATCATTATATTTCTTGCAGGAAACTGTTTGGTACTCACAGCATTGTCAGATCATAATTTTGTGCAGCAAAGTAAACTATTAACTTTATCCCTGCTAAAATTTGTGTGAAGCAATATTGGGCATCAAAACAAGCATTAGACATCAAAACATTAAGCTTATTTTAAAAATAGCAAAGCAGTAAGATATGAAAGCAAGTTATACACACTGTAGGAGGTAGACCTGGAAGGCCACGTACCCCGATGATGGCATTCAGTTCAGCCATGGTCACTTGTTTGGCACGTTCTACAGCTTGGGCCACTTGCTGCTGATGCTATTAAAAGAAGAAGGGATATGGGGAGGAATTTGTGTTAAGATACTGACCACACCAAAATCAGACCAGGATCACAAACACCTGAATAACTGGTTTGCTTGCAGAAGACCAGGCTACCTACTGTAAAACGTCTGATGCAGGTAAAGATAGCAGTTGCCTATTTCTTACCTGCTTAAAAGTAAACAAGAGCCCTAAAGGCAGCCAGCTCACCTCTTCCCCTATGCCACTTGAACATTAATTTTCTGGCAAATGAAAAATCAGTTTCTAATTGAGCTGACAGGACGATAACATCAATTTCACATTAGTGTCAATCTTAACATTTATATATTCTGTGCCCACACAGCAAAACCTACTGAAATTTCAAATAGGGAAAAGAAGTGTTTCACTGCACTCAACAAGAACAACAAATACTCCTTGTAAACCATAGAGTTTGAGAAGGCATAGCCAAAAATCACAGGCTTCAAAACATAACAGCAGTTGCCCACAATATGCTACAACTGCAATCATTCAGACTAGATGCAGGCTTGTAACCTTAAACAGTGTTTTGCTTCTGAGCTCATGACTCACCTTTTATGTTAATATTTTATACAAATTATGTAGACAAGATAAGCATGCTTATTTCAGTAGATTCATATTTGACAACTGAATATCAAATAAGCACTCACCATGATTAGAAATGAAAGCATTTTGCAGCATTGGTAATATTTGACAAACTCCTACTCTCCTCAGGCAACAATTGTGGCTGAGCCATTGTCACTAGTTTGAACTCAGATTTGTTGGACCGAATTAGCAGGGGGTTTGCACACTTCAGCTACAACAGATGTTCCTTACACTTGTGTATTGTGATAAAATTAACATCTTAAAACTAGCTAATTTACAAACAGAAAAGCAACATAATTGCACTTTAACAGCTGAACAGTTTTACTTACTTCCTGAGACAAAAATGGGATGACTTGTGCACAAATTGTATTCAATCTCTTGGCGATTTCTGTCTATAGAGGAAAAGTATTTTGATTAAAGCTGTGTTTTAGTTTGGCTGTCATATATCAACTAGTGTACAGAATTGTATCAAGTTCCCACAGTGAAAAAGTAACAAAACAATCCACATCTCCATATCATGGCAAATCAAAATAGTTAATATTTAGAGAGACAGAGATATAGTTAGCTACACTAGGACATCTGCTATGTCTAAAGCACCTAATCTGTGTACACATTCAGGCACAAATCTGGTCCTTGTACATAGCTCATTAACAAGTAAAGCATTCTTAAAATCCATTAAATTCAAGATAAAGCCTTTAAAAGGTAGATTTATTATTACTCCAATTATCAACCAGCATAACATAAAGTTGACAGGCATGGAAGAAAAATGTTTCTTTCATGATCAATTTTATCTGCTTATTAAGAGGTAAAATTAGTTTTGCTGAAGGAAAAACACACCATCAGGACCAGAAAAGAAATACCACAACAGAAGCAAGGGACAATGGGGATAAAAGGTACAGACTTCTAAAGCATCCATATTGAGAGATAATTAAAATAACTCAAAAAAATAAATAGATCAGAAAATGTGATAGTAACAAAAAAAAAAAATAGTAAAACCATGAGTAACATGAGAACAATAAGACGCAGAACCAGCAGAGAAGAGTATCATGCTTCACTGAAAGCAGCAAAGACAACAGCAGGACGAAGCGTTTGTGTCCCACTTTTCGACAGCTTTGTGTGTCTCCCACTTGCAACCTGTCAACCTGAACACAGTATTTCTGGTGGGGTACAGAGAACTTTTTCTCTCATTACTCAGCCTTACCTGCACTTACAGCTTTTCAGATCTATGCATCTCCCCACCGTTGAGAACCACCATTATAATTAACCCTCGAGTTTTCAGGGTGCTTGCCTAACTCCCACATCTCTCCTTAAAAACATCTCCTGTTAGCGCAGCCTGCAGAAAGCCAAAATCAGCAACTAGAGGGGAACACAGCCTATATACAAGACACTATAAACAGCCTGTCAGTCTCTGTCATATCATAAGCCATGTAGATATTTCTTGGGGCTTTTTTAAGACACAGGAACCAAGACATCCTTGCTGAGAACCGTTAAGCTTTCCATAAGATAACATGCATAAATCTGAGCAAAGACAAACTCTTCCAAAGAAGTCAGATGAAAACATTGCTAACTCATCTGCCAAGACTCTCCCTGAGCCTTCTCATCAGCCTGATCCCTATGCATCAGTCAAGCAGTAATTAGGATACAAAAGCCACACCCAGCTTGTGTGTCTCAGCAGACAGGTGATTTGGGATCTAAATACAGCTGGCAAGCTTTGACACCTCTTTCCTCACCTCTGGCAGATATGGGGAAAATAGCTGATAGCACTGAAACTTGCATAACACTGTGTCTCTCTGACCTAAGCTGAACTATGCCACCTGACCAAAGCCTGGCATTTGGCACATCCGTGCTGAAGTTTTGCAGAGACTAGAGTCTCCAAAGCAGTTTTGGGATGGTTTCTTCCTAGACAAAAACGTTCCGCTTAAACATGAAGTGACAGGTGCTTTCAGCAAACCTTAATCCTCTTGCAACATGAGGAACAGATTTCTATGCTCAAGAGAAACAGCTGCCATTACACACAGTACCGCAGTACTCTGTTTGTTGTTTCTGACCATAAAATATCCATCATCCTAAGTGTGGGCTTTAGTAGCTAGTTACCAACAAAGGCGATACAAGGACGTTACCAGCTTCACTATTAATCAGTTATCAGACTTAACTATTACCAAATCTGTTGGCAACTTCCCTGTCTGTTAACAAAGTAAAAAAACCCAGATGACTGTGAGAAATTATGTATTAAAAAGGCATTTTTCCACCTATGCAGTATGTTTCTCCAGAAAGCAATGTATGTCAGCTATGGAAAGAAAGTCTGTTATGTGGCAGTCTGAATGGCAGATGTGTAGCTAAGATGTTTAGGGTCCAAGAAGTTAACTGCTCTACAGCAATGCCAGTACCTTTGTTATCAGGACAGAAGCCATGATGAATCATAGCAGGTGGTTAAAGGGGAGAGAAAAAACTTAAGCAGAAACTCTTTTCTTTTGTACTGAAAAGTTTGTTGGCCTGTACGGCCTACACAGTCTCCCTATTCTGCAATATGGAGTTAAGTATCCTTGTCGTAGCTTTAAAAATAAATTTAAAAAAATCTATTTTGAGTAGAGTCTACAAAACATGCCAAGTTGTCCATGTATTGGATTTTCCTGCACAGGTCTCAAACATCTGAGCTCCACTATAACTACACAGCATACAGGATGGTACATAGTGTGACAAGAGAATGCAAAGTCATGGCATAATAGCCAGTATTAACCTAGGTCAACCAAATTTTTTTTTTTTTTTATTTCATTTCTAAAAAAAATAAAAGGGGGGGACATAATAAACTTTCCCCTTTTCTCAATCTTACATTAAAATGATTGCCTCAGTACTATCATACCTGACTTAATACCAGAAATGAAAAAGATTGTTCTGAGTTTGTTTTACCAAAGCTGGCCATCATTGGTGTATGAACAATATCCTTAATATTCAGTGCTAGGTAAACTTAAAGTACATGCCATAAACAAGTTTATTCTGAGATTTCTTGCTGCTGTTACAAGTGCCAGTTAGCAGAGATTTACACTGAAAGGAAACTGAAAAGACTATTGTGCACTTCATAAGTCTGCTTGCATTTAAAAGGCAGTTTGGCTTACTACTGTTTTTTCCCACACACAATTAAATTAAGTACTACAAATTACGTATCCAGATCTCAAAGGCCTGTTTGGTGCCCTCAAATGTTTACTAGAAACTATTGTTACTCACAAACATATTTAAAAGAAATTTTTGTTGTCTGATGAGTTGCAAAAGTTAGATTTTTCGCACACAATTCACCAGATCTCACCCATCAGGAGTTGTTTCCAGAACTGAGAAAAAGGAACTTTCATTACTCGAAATATACATCTAGCTGTTCAAAAGGCAATATATACTGACCTTCCAAGATGACATATCTTTGAGTATATATGCACATGTATATATTCATTCCTGAAGGCAAAAAGTATTTTGTAATCTAGAAAAGCTTTGTTGACAAAGACCAGGCATCAGTAATTGGTGACACTAGAGTACGCTATATATTCCAGATCTGGAGCTCACACATTTGAAAGTCTCTAAGGTACTCACCAGCTACTTCTAGAGGCCTCCCAATACAATATAGCTATTATCCAACTGCTGATCTTGAGATGAGTAGGGCAGTCAGAAGAATATGTAAACAAAGAAAATTTGGAGAAAGCTGCTCCAACACAGACAAACATAACTAATTGCCCACATTCTTTGGCTCCTTGGAAAAGCAGACTGTAGAAGCCCTCCTAGCTCTGTGGCAGCTCTTAGCAAAGCATCTGAAGTGCCCTTAATTGTTTGTGTTCTTAATGCAGAGCCTCTTGAATACATTCATTTTTAATAGAAGACTTGAGTGTGGGGCCCATTAAACAATGGCAAAACTACATCATTGACTGGTTCTTGCTGTTGTAATTTACAAATAAATCAAAAGACGATCACTACAAGCTTGACAGACCCCTGACTGAAGTGCTACCCTCCTTTCTGAAGTATCATTAAAAATTAACATGAAAGAATTCAGCTGCATTTTGTAAAATTAAGTTGAGCTGACAGATTCTTTTTTTTCTTCACTTGTAATTTTTTGGCCTCTGCTCCATCTAATTAAGGACTTAAATGTTTTGACCTAACCATTGCCAAACTCAAGTGTTTGTACTTAAGTTTGTCTCTTGCTAAAGTGAATTCTTAACATAATGACAAAGAACAAAAGTGGCTAGACTAGTTACTAAATATAATACTCATTTAAATAGGGCGTTTTACAAAGCGATTAAGTTTGCATATACAACTGTAATATTTTTCTTCTGCATTATTAAAAAAAAAAAAAGTATTTAAGTATTTTCCTCTACGGTAGTCTATTCCAGATCATTTTGCGTTATGACAGCCTGTGCTTTCCAAAGCACCATCTAAGATACACTTAAATCAAAATGATTTCATAAACGACTACAGATTTTTGCACTGCAATGGAAAGAAATGTAATACAAGTATCCAAACTCTAACTATATTTCTCACCACACCTACCACCTATGTGTATTTTATAACTGATCCTGGAAGCCCTAGCAAATGGAAACCACCACACCCATTTGCAAGTGCAGAATTTCTAACTTGCTGGAGAGAGTTCTTAGGAAAAAGAACCTGGGTCTTTGTGGACAACAGGATGACCATGAGCCAGCAATGTGCCCTTGTGGCCAAGAAAGCCAATGGTATCCTGGGGTGCATCAGGAAGAGTGTGACCAGCAGGTCGAGGGAGATTATCTTCCCCCTTCTACTCTGCCCTGGTGAGGCCCCCATTTGGAGTACTGTGTCCAGTTCTGGGCTCCCCAGTTCAAGAAGGACAGGGAACTACTGGAAAGTGTACAGCAGAGGACCACCAAGATGATCTGAGGCCTGGAGCATCTCTCTTACGAATAAAGACTGAGGGATTTAGGTCCATTTAGTCTGGAGAAAAGAAGGCTGAGGGGGGAACTAATCAACACCTATAAAAAGTTAAAGGGTGGGTGTCAAGAGGAAGGCACCAGTCTTTTTCCAGTGATACACAGTGAGGACAAGAGGAAATGGGCACAAACTTGTATATAAGAAGTTCCATCTAAACATGAGAAGGAACTTTTTCACTTTGAGGGTGGCAGAGCACTGGAACAGGCTGCTCAGAGAGGTAGTCAAGTCTCCATCCCTGGAAACACTCAAAACCTATCTGGACAAGTCCCTGTGTAACCTGCTCTGGTAGGACCTGCTTTGGCAGGGGGTTTGGACTAGGTGACCTCCGGAGGTCCTTTCCAACCCCATATCATCCTATGAATGCAACCTTTCTCTGAGGCAAATTATTAATTACCTTTCAGCTTCAGGGGGTTTAACATTAATAATTTTGTTATTGCACCAATCCATCTCTACCATACGTTTCCTGGCAGTGACTTTAGCTACAGCATCCATGGTGATCTAAAGCAAAAATTACAACACATTATTTTTAATAATCAACTGTATTATGACAACTTCTTTATTATTAGTAAGTACCAAGACTCCTCAAAGCTGTCCCGGCCTACCTTTACAACACAATGCTCAGCTCAAAGTGTCCATTGTATGTCAGAGGCTTGTTATTCTTTCTTGCACTTCCTATATCAAAGTATCACAGTATATCACAATATTTGAAAGCACTCTATCACCACCTCTTAAGGATGGCTTACGTATTCTGTTTATTTGGATTTTTATTTACTTTAGTTATTTCAACACAATTTTGAGAATTACATTTGTCATTAAATTGGAAAGAATACAGCTTAGGAACACCATGATTAGAAGTGAAACAAAAAAACCTAAAGTTCTGATGATAGGGAAAAAAAAATAAAAAACGATGGCATGTCCTAAGCCATTCCTTATAAAAGCAAAAGAATCTGAGAATTGGCCTTTAATGCACAGAAAAGAATATACTGTCAAACCACACTCACAAAAGCTTTAGAAGGTAATTCTGAAGTATTCTGCCTCCACTTACACTTTCAACATGTAGAAAGCCAAGTACAACACTGAATTCCTCCTGGAAGAACAAAATGGACTTCCTGCCATTTACAGAATGTAACACAGTAATCCACAAGGGAGTAAAGGTCAATGTTGCACTTTGGGTCATTATTGAATCATTTGAGATTATCTGTGGTGGGGACGAGAAGAAAATCGAAGGCTATGAGAATGCTGCAAATGGCTTGACCTCAGACCAATTTTCATCTCCATCTGTCTAACAGACA